>WKFP01013414.1:302296-314466 GCA_011057875.1 Pterocles orientalis
CTGGGCACTCACAGCTTGGGTAGGGAAGAAACGCTTTTAACATTATACCTTTCGCGTGTGTCATTCAATCCTTCACGGAATAGATGGTGTCCTTTAAAGGGCAGAGCAATTAGCCTCGCTGGGGCCAAAAAGTTGTCCCCTTCCGAAATGCCACAGAGCCTATCTATTTACAACACAACGGACCGCAGAAAGAGCCGGCAGGAGGAGGAGCTGCCAGCAACCCTGCACAGGCAAGTGGCAACCGCAATGGGAAGGAGGAAATTCTGTGGTGGTGGTCCAGAGGTTGGAGAAATTTGGGGTAATCCTTGTCCTCAGCCCTGCCAAAATCATATTCCATAAATCTGCCTCCCTGCTGTTCGATGGACAGCTCAAGCTTTGAGGTCTCTCTGTCGGTTGCTCTGCTCCCAGAGCAAAGCTGTGGCCTCTGTGCCTTCCCCACAGCAATTCCTGCTCTTCTTCTCTCCTGGTGTTCACTCACACTTTTCTCCTTCTTCTCTCTGCATCCTCTCTGCTTCTCTTTGGCCACACTAAGGTCTCCTCTTGCTATGAAAGGACTGTAAGGCTCCAAAAATGGGGAGCTACAGCGATGGCCATCCTTGGCAATGCCACCCTCCAGTTCTCTACCAGGATGCAAACCCTTCACTGGTGCAGAGGAAGGAATGGGTTTAGCTCAATTGATACACAGAAGAAAGTACTACTTGAGAAGAGTTTGATAACCTTAGTTGCGTGATGGCATCTGTCCCTGGGAAGAGAAGAAGCCATGCTAGCCCAATCCTATTTACAACGACCAGAGGACTCTTAAAACGCTTACAGAGGTGGCCAAGAAAAATCAGGAACTCAGATTCAACTAGTCCTGGTGACAGAGCACCCTTTTCCAGGGCATCTAAGGACTTTTTCATGTTCTTTCCTTTTCCATCCCTTTTTTCCGAAAACAAGCTCGTTCAGCTACAGGGAGGCTGCCATGGTAGCACGGCCACCGCAGGACAGCGGGGCAGGAAAGCCCATGTTGGATTGCCGTCATTCATTTCTCATCCCTGATGGCAGATCACAGCTAAAGGGGATGCACCATGGCGTGACCAAACCTGACGAGCCACCAAGCCTGGCTGCTCCCAGCACTCCTGCATGCCACTGATACTGATCACAGAACCTGCTGAGCGCCAGCGGTTCCCTTCAGAGCTGCTCAGAAAGTGGTCAGTGCGGTGAAATACCTACGAGATACAGAATAAATCCAGCAAAAGCTTTTAACAGTTCCCTGCAAATAGTTAAGGCCTTTGGGGGGGGGGGGAAGCATCTGCTAGTGTGTTAACCTGTTTCCCCAAAGGAATACAGACTCCGCTGGGATGGCAGAGGCAACCCCTGCTGCAGCGTACCTGAGGAAGGCAGGAACCCACCCGTACCCCGTTTGCTTTTTCCCACTCTTGTGATTTGGCAATTTTCTGTTCATGACGGAAATGCAATGCAGGGAGCTCACCTCAAGCTCTTACAAGAATGGTATCTGCAAAGTCTGCAGAGTAAATAGTGTGCAGAAAACTCTGCCTAACGCTCGCTGTGTAGCACTGGAGTAGGCTACACATCTGGATTAATGGGGATGAGGATAAGGAGGAGCACATTTTTTGGCATTTCTGGCACTACACTTTCAGCTTTTTTTTTATAACACTGTCACAAACATTACAGTTCATACAGTCAGTACTCTTGGCACAAAACAAATTATTTTCTCCATGGAGGAAGGTAAGGACGGTGTTTAGAGTTAGACTCCGAGGAAGCAGACTTGCAACACCATGTTTGGTGCTTCCAGCAGTGAATCCTTTTGCAGATGCTGGCTATTCACATCTCATTGATGAAAACACAAGAAGAGGGTGAATTAGTGGCTCAAAGTGCCATTAATGACTCAATAAATCACGTGTTTTTGCCTAGGTGAGAATTTGGGGGTTTTAATTAGAAATTTGTGAGTAAATTTTACATCTGAGCAGTCTTTAATCTAAATTTTCCCCTCTTCTTACATAAACTCTGCTACCTGTCTTTGTGCATCTTGCTGACACTGTGAAACTCCAAAGACCGGGGTCATATCCCATTCACCTCACCTCGACCTCACCACCACTCCAGCAGAAACCCTCAGATGGGTTTAGGAGAATGCAGAACAATACCTTAGATTTAAAAACAGTTAACAGTACAGAACAGGATCAAAAGGAGCAGCATTTGCAAGAAAGACACCTTAAAAACAACACAACCAACCACTAAATAAATTGCAAAACATTACATAACAAAGAAACAAGCTTTCTGGGCAGCACCCATTCATCAATTGCAGCTTCCCATCACTACATCTGTATGTACCTCTCCACACCATCCAACACTACTCACACCTTCATCATTCTGCTGGATTTAGTGCAGTGACTCCTAACTATCCAGAGTAAAAAAGAGCCTTGCCTACCAGTTGTACAAGTAAGCCTCTCAAAACCGTGCCTTATCTGGCTGATTCAGTGTAACATCAGTTTTAAACCTCTTAGTCACAGGACGGAATCTGTCAGCAGCACTCATGGTCTTCAGGGAACCACAGAGTTGTAAACCAGCTACTATTAGTCCACATAAGAAATGCATTAAACACTACATTTCTACACTATTCTTAAGAAAAACAGCCAGATCTTGTTGGAAAACCTCTTGTCTCCTGGCCAGCTGATCTCTAGGCGATGCTCGGAGACTCTCCGACACACACAACTCAGCACTTGCACTGGAGTTAACACTCAGGGACCAGCAAAAGCTTTTGATTAATGGAGAGAAATCCCTAATTGCAACTCAAACACATTTACATCGAAAACTGCAATATCAGAAAGATGTTTTTAAATGCATTATTTATCAGATTGATAGGCAATTTTTCTCTGCTTAAAATTAATCTTTCAATATACAGTGTTGGCCCTAACTTAGCATTTAGTTACTATTTATCAATTAAAGCAACATGAGCCAACAGCCCCTTTTGAATGCTTTTCATGGCATTTACTGTAAACCTTCCCGGAACATCATTTTTTCCCTAAAGGTTTTATCTGATGTGCATTATGGGTGTCAGCTCAGGTGTTAACCTCCGGTGCAAACCAACACAGAAATAACCTCCACGCAACAATTGCGTGATTCAGTCAGTGAAATTGGGAAGCACAATATTGTCGCTGGATTATTTGGTATCCTCCACACTGCCCTCTCCCAAAGGCCAATGCCCCCCACTTTTTGGACTGGTAACACAGATGGTTCCTACCGAATAGGCCATGAGGATCGGACTGGCGTCTCTCCGAGCTTCTGTACTGCTCCTTTCTCTTCTTGATCCCTCTAAAGCTACCAAAACGCTTCATGA
Organism: Pterocles orientalis; assembly: GCA_011057875.1. NCBI lineage: Eukaryota > Metazoa > Chordata > Aves > Pterocliformes > Pteroclidae > Pterocles > Pterocles orientalis. Next base: position 305,634 of record WKFP01013414.1, read on the forward strand.
GCTGCAACATGCACTCGCGCGGCAGCAGCTGTCGGTCATGCCCAGGATTGACAAAAAAAAAGCAGCGTGAGGAGCAAGGCAAGGTGCCACTAACACCAACAGCCCAGGTGCGAGAAAATAAAGCTCCAGAAAGACTGTGTAGTTGCAAAAAAAGTCCAGATCACCCGCAGTTCAGCTCTGAGGTGGTTGGCTGTGGTCTTCGTGGAGAGCTGCTCCCCAGCAGGCTGCCAAACCTCGCACACCAGGCGCTTCCAGTCTTAATTCCAGCGTACAGTAACTCGCCCGCAAGTATCTGCGGACACGGGGAGAAGTTCAAAGTCTGCCCAGCTTGCAGTTGCAGAGCTCTTATCCGTCAGCCGCCAGAAGCCTTGGAGATCGAAGCAACATTTCCCAGCAGATCAACTCATGTGGAAAAGGTCAGGAACCGGCTGATAAGCTCCCCCGTTTAAAAAACACTAACTATGCAAAAGAGCCACAAGCCCTCTTGAAGGGAGTTGTCATGTGCAGCTCAGCATGATGACTCTTTAAAAAGGCTGTAAAAGGAAACCACCCCTGGACAGACAATTCCTGGCAGCGAGTGTCCCGGGCACGCTCGCACCGTGACATGACATCACTCAACTATTTTGATTCATGTGCGCGGGGGCTTCGCAGCGACAGCACAGTCCAGCTGCCTATCGATGAGCTCCGAAACGCCTGGCCCTCCGTGACTAATGACTAACGGACTAATCGGAACGAGCTTCTGCCAACTCATAAAAAGAAGGCTGATATTTTCTGGAAACCAGAGCCAGAGCGATGGGCTGGACTTTAGCAACGTGCCTTCCCCGTGCTGTGCGTATCTGTGTGCTCTGCATAGATCGCCCCATTCAAATTTGCTGCCTGCAAAGCAAAAGGGCAAACCCGGGACAACTGTTTGTAACACAATTGAAATCCACCTCGTGGTCTTTTCAATGAGACAATCATTCACGGGGCTGTTGCTCGTCCCAGCAGGCCAGGCTGTATTATGTTAGGCTCCGAGGCTGTACATTTAGAGCTGTTTGTTTTCGGAAAGGGCTGAGCAGCATGGGTGTAACAGACTGTTCATGCAGTCTTACAAGAAAACTGCAGCTGCCTGTCAAGTCCCTGATGAGGCAAGGCTTTGTGATGTCTCAAAGCATTTTGGTTGTAGACTCCTAGTCCTACACCTTGCTGATAAGAAGAAGCGAAGAACGCACCGAAGGCTTTACCCCCCTCACTAACAAAGTCTTGCTCTTACAACAAAGTAGCAAACCCTTGCTGAGTAAGGCCACTGCCTCTAGCTTGAAGGTGACAAGAAGGCCAAAGTTAATCTAATACAGGGTCCTCATGACCTCCAACTCAATTGGTTGAAAGGGTTAATGCCGCCCTTCCCCCTCTTGCACATGTGCAGAAAGACATGCTAATTAAAGAGACAACCCTCTCTGCTTCCTATGCTCATTTGGGAGACACCTCCATCGCTTTCTATGCTAATTGAAAAAAGCTAGGTGGAGACCTGAGAACTTTTGTTTTGTTTTGTGAATAAACAAAGAGACGGGGCTTGTGGCCACCACCTGAGGACTCCTGAGACGCTGACAGACTGATCGAGAAATGCTCCCCCCCAAGATGTTGACATCTCCAAGGATCCAAAGAGCGGTGAAAACTTTTCTCTCTCCTCTCTCCTTTCCCTTTCTTTTTCTCTTCAAGCATCTCTTGATCTCTCTTTCTCTGGCACATATGGCAACACCTTATAAGTTTTATGCCAGCTCCTTTTGGGGCTTGTTTAGCAGGTTTTCCGTAGGTTGTTCATTTTAGTACTGAAAAGTGATTGCAAGTTTTACGAGTGGTTGCAGGTTTCTCAGTGTTGTTGGAGATTATGCTGTTGTTATCACATTGCTGTAAGATTTGGTGTTGTTGGCAGTTGGTAGTGTTGTCATGAATTGTCTTTACCAAGTAATTTGTTTTCTTTTATAATTCTGTTATATGTCACATTCTATACCCCACATTTCCTTTTTCCCGTAAACAATTATATACACTAAAGATATAAGCCAGTACTCAATTCTTTGGTGCCGTCCCAAGGGAATATACAGAACCTCCGAGAACCCCGCTCATCCCACCCAGGGTGGTTTTACAAGCTGGGTCGCGACAGTGGGCTAGACCTTGAGCAGCTGGGAAAGGGCACAAGCATGAACCAAGGCATGGTCAGACTATTGTAGCCAGCCTTCCTAAGATTACAGTAAATGCTCTGTGAAATCAAAAGCTTTTTTTAAAAGTCGTAGAATACCAGCCTTTCCTCCAGACATCACTGGAACTTAAGGCTCAGATCTTTCAAAAATCAAACCCTATATGAGTAATGAGAGTCTTATCTCTTTAATTCCGAGGAGGAATTAAAGGTCATATCACCTTTTCCTCTCCAAAGAAGCATGCCTTTTCTTTGTGTCCATTATTGTTCCTGGGACTTAATAACATTAAGGAAAAAAAAAAAAAAGCCTGTCATGACTACTGCAGAAAAGACCTTTATGAACACAGCTTTCTCACAAGACGGCTGTCACCAAGGTATCAATGCGAGGATGTGCCAAGACTTCAGGGACCCTGAGTGAAGGTGCAGATATGACAGCAGGTTCCTCTGCCATCCTCAACTACCAGCGACTTCTCCTCGTCTACCCTACAGAGAACAAGGAAGAAGGCAGTACGTAGTGCACCTAGTAACTTATTATTAATTACTAGCAAATTATTAACGATTATTATTCTACTTTAATTAATAAATTATTATTCCCCAGACAGGGCTCTCACTGAGATCCAAGTGAGGAACCACAATGATTAATTTAAGACTCTTCCCAGCCTTCCCCTCCTGACGTGTCCTCCTACTTTCTTTTATCCCCATCTTTGTGGTCCCAGCCACATGTTTCAGCTCTGCATGTAGAGATCACAGTGACTTTCAACAAATAATTCACCAATCTTTTGCATCAAACAGCATGTCAGCACATTGCTTTATGAAAGCCCCTTCCCCAGTCTCTCCCTTGAGGTCACAGTTCCCCCGGCGCAGAGGAGAAGCAGGGGCAGCAATGAGAAGTGTTCAGGGATTGGCAGGGGAAAGTGTCAGTGTAACTTAAATACTTGTTTTAACATAGCTGTAGTAAGTGCCAAGCTCTTCACATCCCATCTGGCCCTGTGTGACCACTACATTTACCCCTGCAAGCTTCATCTTCATTGTCCCTTCCCTTCATTCTGCCATGTTCGTGCCACCGTGTCCGAGAAGGCAGCCACGGTGGGGCAAGCTCTGGCTCTCCCCACAAGCATGTGTCATGGGCCAGCTCTCAGCCTACTTCCATGAAAGCAACAACCTTCACACTCCTTCCTATTTGAAAAACAGCTCCCCAATGGCAAAAAAAAAAAAAAAATCTTACTTGCTGCAAGTTAAGCCCACTGCTTATTGTCTTATTCACCATGAGCATGGAGAACAGATTGTTCCCTTCTGCTCCGGACCAGCCCTCAACATATTTGAGTTACCCAGTTCCCTTTCCAGTCTTTATTTGGCCAGAGACACACGTAACACTGCCTACAACACCAATGCAATCTGGACCTCAAGTTTCCCCGCCTTAGAAAAGCATTCCTCATATGTCAGTGGCCAAAGGACTGCTAAGAATGACTTAATGTCATCAGAAACCAAAAAATTTAAATCCCTTTTTAATGAGATAAGAATTGGTATTGCTCCAGCACAGAAACAGCCCCGCTCCTGATAGAGGCCAAAGATAAATAGCAGCCGATGACCTTTCCAAGCAGGGTCACTGCCCCAGGAGGGCTCATTTCCCCTTATTAAGGAAAGCAGCAAGACCCTAACATTTCTGTACAGAGCCACCAGAAAATGAAACAATGCCGTTTAACAACTGGCTTTCACAGTAATTTGTTAAAAAAAAGCACTCAGGGCTTTGGGTATGATCATTTTGTCTCCCACAGCTAATGGTCTAACAGATACTAGCACATTTACACCAGATACTACATCTTCTTAATGACTCCAGTGGAAGGATCTTGTAAAACCAATAATAAAAAGCCAGGCTTCAAAGAGCTCCTTTGGGGCCATCTACGTTCTGGAGATTGAAAACACAAATCCCTTCCAAAAACCCATGAAATGGACTCTTGTCAAGTTACTTTAACGTCTCCCAAATTAGTTATAGCATATTATGCTTCTTGCACTGCACAAGGATAACACCGTTCCCTTCCGAAAACCCCATGTGGGCTCACTCCGAGAGGTACCAAGCATTAGGCAGCTTAATAAAATTATCTGGGGGGAAGGAGCAAACAAACACTCACGTGCGTGTGAAACGCGTCCCTAGTCCTGCTGTATCTTCTAAGCTGGCCAGACCTGAGCCATTCCGTGGCCTTGGAGCAGTCTCTATGCCAACAACTTGCCACTGTGCCTCCAGCTCCACCACCTTCCTGCCCCAAGTCATCTGTTTCTGTGACAGTTTTACTTTGGTGACCTAGTGTCAAGTCCAAAAGAGAGCCTAAAAAAGGCTCTAGGCCCACATCTCCTGGAAATCTCCCTTACACCAACTCTTGCCTTTATCCCATCCGTCACCTGTGTGCCCAGCCCTCCCAGCAATGTCCTCCCCTGCTTATCCCACCCCTCTGTCCCCTTAAAACACCTTGGGTGTTTGGGGTTTTTTTTAAAAAAAAAAAGGCTGGAGCACACAAAGTGCGAAAGATAAACCTCCTGCTATTTTTTTCATGAATTCACAGGGCCACATAAGGAGAAGAGGCTCACAGCAGGAGTCATCTGCAATCCAACCCCAAAAAGCCCCATCCGTGGCCAGGCTCCCTCTTCTCCACGCTTCTTGTTTTTAGGTTCTCCATCTCTCAGGATAAAAACACCTTTTGTACCTCCCCCCAGTGATTTAACATGGCTTTTCAGGCACAAACATAACAAAAATCCTCCTTTCTCTGGATGTGATGTGAAGATTTACTCTACGAGGTAGAACTGGGGGCTGAGTGTTTGGATTTGGTCTCCAGACGGGAAACAGGGAAGATGCTGCTGCACCAACAGAGCGCATCCAGCACAGGCTGTCTGACCCAGTCCTCAGGGTTCTGAAACACAAACTGATCCACCCGTCTCACAGAGGTGTAAATCCTATGCCATGGTGAAAATACTGCCATTGTGAACCATTCCCTCACTTGCCTTTTTGAAAGGAGCTCTCACCTGATACACAAACAGGGCAGCAGAGTGCAGGGCAGGCAATGGGGACCAGTTAGTCCAGGGTTTATTCTGCTGTGAAAATTCAAAAAACCAATATTTTCCTCCTTGGAGCTTAAGATCTTATTTAGTAAAAAACAGGACGGCTAAAAAGAAATTATCAATTAAAGCTTTAACTGGCTTCTGACTGCAAATCAATAAAACCAAGTATTTCCCTTTCCTCATTGCTGAGAATTTCCTTGTTCAAAATTCCCCCTGTTTTTGTCATTGCTGAAAGAAATAAAGTTTACATTCACTGTTAGAACAGTAAAGCATGAACCATGCTTGCGTTTTTACATGGATCACTTTTCTCTGTCTTTTTCTCCTTAAAAATTTCCCTAAATTGGAATTTTTTCTAAATTTCTCTTCTCATTTCTACAGACTGATGTTGGCAAAAATTAAACATTTTTTATCATTGCCAGTGGGGACACGCTTACAAGCCTCACAACACTAGACCGGTTTTAACTATGACTGTATTTCATATAAATAGCAAAATGGGAAAATATTTCAAAATAACAGGCAAACAAACATGTAAAAGAGACCTTTGCCCTAAAAAAAACCCGCTCAAGACTACAAGCGATGCAATGTGCAATAACAAAAAGCCTGTTTTGCCTGACACCATTCACGGGCTGGCTGAACAGAGCATGCAGCCTGCGATTTCAAAGGGAAACACAAACTACCACTTTCTCCGTCTGGTCCAAGTCCAACTCACACCCCATAAAGAATTGCAAGTTTATGACTCCAAGCTGGGCTCAATTACTTCCCATAATCATAACCAAGTGTTCCACTGTAATGAGTTTTTGTCTTTATCCCCCTTTTTTTTATACTCCTTCATGCTGCTTTCACTGTGCATTAAGAAAGATTTCAATCCCCGAAGCTGTCAGGCTGGCATTAAATTAGTTTTGAAAAATCTGAAAGTTTAATTTTACTTCTTTTTTTTTTTTTTTTAGCAGACCCAAAGGTGCACACTAGATTCTCCAGAACTCTTGGTAAATTACTTATAAATTACATCCTGGTGTCTTTCTGATGTTTTTCTATCGTACCTTTCCAGAGATTACAATGCAAACCAGCAGGAATAGGAGTAACGGCGACAGGAGTGTTGGCATATTGGTGATTTCTGGTAAGAAAAACCCTGTATTTCAGACTCAGAGTACCTACCCCAAAAGACCGATAAACTGGGACTGATGACTATGATCCTATCCAAATGACAATTTTATCATTTCCCCACATCCTACTAATAAACTGTGGTGCATATGTTTCCAGCACTTGTTTCTTCAGCAGTTTGAGTCCGTAATGTGAAAAATGGAGCCGTGTGTGTGCCGCAATCTGGCTGTGCTCAGAACAGCAAAACAGCATTTGATCCAGCCAGTACAGGATGTCTGGTGTGACAACAGCACTCCTAAAATTGAAAAAGTTCTCAGCTAAAGGAAAACATCTCAGCAGTAACTTAAAAAAAAAAAAAAAAGTAGAGGCAATAAAGTTCCTTAGAAGCATTTTCCACTTGTGCTTTTCTCATCTCCTCTTGCTTCTCTTTCTTCTTGCTTCTATCAAGTCTTTCAACTATATCCGTCCATAAAACCTCGAGAAGGAGATAAGGATTCACTGGAACATCACAAATTTCTTTTTGTCCTCCTGCTCTTTCTTTCCCGCTTTCTCAATTCTCACGTAGGATTGGAATAGATCAAATGATGTTAAAGTTGTAATGGGCATTGTAGGGCTCAACAAAATATCCCCTTCAGTTTAAAGTATAGAAACAGCCTTTCAGCCAGCACTGAATGGGTTGCAAAGTGAATGACAGCAAATGACTAAAGCCAGAAATTACTCCAAGAAAGTGACACATGAGGGGTGACCAGCACCTGAAGAGTGAAACTTACACCACTGTCCCATAGTGAACACTCCGAAACACAAGAGGCTAAAAATCAAAGCAGCACGACTCCACAGAAACACAGTCCTCCACCGATTCTGCCTTAGGAGATTTATTTGGAGAGAAGAGGAAAACTCACTGAATTAGCAACGGTTTGCACCAACCCTCAGCTGTCCTCAGATGTCAACCCTATACAAACCCAGCGAGCATCCTTCGCCGCACAGCCACACATTTGCAATTCATCAGCTAGTAGGAGCATCGGGAGTAAAACAGCTTCACATACATTTACTGCAGTTTTAACATTCACGCTGGCATGGTTATCACAAAATACATCTTTAGTGACAAACATGCATCCTAAAATCTACGCAGAACGATGAGATTTCAAAATAATTTCAAGTTCTGTATCCCTCTGCTCCCCACAATAAGCAGAGAAGTCTGACAGCAAAAGCCAAGAAATTTGCTTACGCACAAAATAATACAACAAAGAGACTCTTCTCCTGGCTTAGTATTATCTGCTATTTTTGGTTGAAAGTAATCTTAAGTAATCTTAAGTGTTCCCTTACAATAAAAAATGCTGACAGTGCAATTTTGGCTCTGGTGGTCATCCCACAAAATCCCTATTCCTATGCCACAGGGGATAAAATAAAGACATATGTTCTATATACATTATACACATAAAATTACAGTCAGCGGTCAGCAGCATCCTATTAGACATGTGAGACAACACAGAAACGCTGACTGAAGTGAAAATTGAACCACACCTTGAAAAAGCAAAATTCTTAGCTAATACTTGAGCAGCCTTTCTCATTCCTGGCTCCAGCAACTTCACTGATGACCCTCCTGCTCTTCACTGGTGAAAGAGGGACCTCATTTCATTCAGCTGCTTCCAGAGGAAGGAACCATTCCCCACGAACTCCTAACCTCAAGGGTGAAGGAGTTTCCATATGTGTGCCTCTCCTACTTGTAGCTGCTGCGATGGTGCAGGAGACCCTGAGGACTACGTTCAGGTTACCTATAGGGGCATCTAACGCGGGTGTTTACCCAGAATGGACATTTTCCATGAACTATTGTGACCGTTGTTTTGTTGACAGTGAAAGCAGAGTCTTGTAGCATTAGGCCAGCAGTGAGCCGAGTTGCTCATTGATGTCAAACTCAGAGTTCACAAAATCCCGATGGATTTTCAAAAAAAAAAAGAAAAAGCACAATCCCCCCCAACATCTGTCTTTATATTCTACCCTTATTTTTCCTGCGAATTAATGATCTGAAGCATCATTAGTCGTAAGTAAAGGAATAAACCCAGGTACATTGCATACTTTAATGTCATAATAACTGAACAGCTGGCAAACTGCCCTGTTGACTTCCCAAGAAAAACATCTTGGGAACCACCACCATCGGCTAGATCTCATCTAGCACCTTTTCATCTTCAGCAGAATGGAGGCAAGTACCACGGTTCGTAGCTTCCTTGCACAGGGAGAAGTGACTTTCCAAAAGTCCCCGTGCAGCAAGCTGGCACAAGGCTGGCGAGGAACAGAACAAGCCGGAGGTTTGTTGGACTCGGTGGCTCTGCTCCTTCCTTTGCAAGAACATGACATATTGTTCACACTGCGTCAAATCACTGCGTGCGTGAGGTGCCTGTCTCCCATGCCCCAGCTCCGAAGAGATTACTCGAATTAGTCACCCAGATTACAGAAGATCTGCCAGCGCAGATGGGAGTTTAGAGGAGGAAACGTTCGTTATCACATACATGA
>WKFP01013415.1:12882-29029 GCA_011057875.1 Pterocles orientalis
CTGCCACCAGGCACAACCGGGGGACGAGGGAGGGGGACACTGCCGCCGGGCACAACCGGGGGATGAGGGAGGATCAGGGCGATGGCAAGCGCCCGGCAGGGAGGGGGTGACCAGGCTCACACCAAACACTTCAGATCCCGCTGTGGCACCGGGAACACTGCCGGGATGGTGAAAGGAACGGGAACTGGGACAAAGACAGGACATCTCCTCCATCCCAGCAGCCGGTGCGTCACCTCGGACCGCCCGGGGGTCCTGGGGAAGCCCCCGCACACGCCAGCAGCCCCCGCGGGGCCGGCCGGAGCCAGGGCTGGCAGCCAGCACCGGACGGTGGCCGCAGCACCTCGGACCGCGAGGCAGAGCGGGATGGCCAGACGGACACCCCAGGAACGCGGCTCCGGCTGCTCCCCCGAGCGCCCGCAGCTCAAAACCTCAAAAAACACAATTCCCTGCACTTCCAGCATCCCCAGGAGCCGTCACCGCCCCAGCACCCCGGGGTGGCACAGCTCCGTCCCTCCCGGGACCCCCTCTGCCCGCTCCCCGCCCAGCCCCGGGCAGGGGACCGGCCGCTCTGTCCCCTGGAAGGTGACAGTTGTGACCCGGTGCAGCCCCCAGCACGGCGGCAGGAGGAGAGCCGGGCTCTCCTGGACCCCGGCAGCACGTCGCCGCAAAAATCGGCAGAGAAACACCCTCCGAGAAACCCACCGTGCCCTTCCCACCCCCAGCACCCTTCCCACCCCGCCCCAGACCCCCCGGCGGCTCCGGGGACGGCCGGGACCACCAGCTCCGAGCAGCGTGCCGGGAACCGGAGCACGGGAACGGGGACACCACCGGCACCCGGCACCGGGGAGGGACTCGTGATGGGGGGCGCAGGGACAGCACCAGGGGGATGGTTTGAAGCTGGAGATTGAGCTGAGATCTTGGGAAGAAATGTTTCCCTGTGCGGGGGGTGAGGCAGTGGCCCAGGGTGCCCAGAGAAGCTGTGGATGCCCCATCCCTGGAGGGGTTCCAGGCCAGGCTGGATGAGGCTTTGGGCAACCTGGGCTAGTGGGAGGTGTCCCTGCCCATGGCAGGGGGTGGCACTGGGTGGGGGGAGCCCAGAGGCAGCGGCAAAGCCACAGCAGAGAGGACAGGAGCTGGGGGGGAAGGACCATCTGGCACAGAAAAGCCGCGAGCAGCAGGTTTTAACACGGTTCAGTTCTATATTTAACCTGCAGAGAGCCGCCCGAGCCTGGCGGACGGGGATTTATCTGCTCATCTCGTTATCCTGTGGCCACACCAACGCCACGCGCTCGGGCCACGTCCAGAGCCGCGCAGGAGGGGGTGCAGAGCCGACACCGGCAACGCCGCGGCACGGGTCCGCCTGTGACTACCTGCCTCCGGACACCGCTAGCCAGGAGGCTCTCTGGACGCTACCATCACACAACCACGTCTCCCAAAAGCAAACCCCAGCCCTGAGCAGCGGCAGCGTGCGCACGGTCCCGGCAGTCACCCAGACCCCTGGGGACACGGGACGAGAGAGCAGAGAAACAAACCCCCGGGACCTGGACACCGCACCCGGGGACCGTCCGCGGGCACACGCTGCCGCTGGGATCATCTCTCCCCCCGCAAAGGGACAGGACAGCGGCTGGAAGGAAACGTCGGTGGCAGGGATCACGGGCGGGTCGCTCACAGCAGCACCGGCAGGTACCGTACCGCGTCCCCTCCAGCGCTCACCCCGCGCCCGTTCCCAGCCCCGCGGGTCAGGTTTGCTTCTCTCTCGCCCAGTTTCTGCGGCAGAAAAATTTTCCCCCAGCAGCCCCCGAGGAAGGATGCTCTCTGCCCAGACCTCTGCAGTTATTCGGGTGACAAGTGACACGGGAGGTTTCTGGCTTCGGTCGGGGCCATCACCCAGCTGGGGGAGGGTCTCGCCCCGGAGGAGCGCGGCAGCCGCAGCCCCCGGAGGGGACACGTCCCAGGGACGGCGAAGCAGGGACTCGCCTCCAAGCCCCCAAACGCATCCCCGGCAGCCCGTGAGCTCTTCCCCCTCTCCTGGGCTCTGCTCCGGGACTGCGGCCGCTCCCCGTGTTCCCACCGCTCAGCCGCGGGACAGAGCCGCTCGGAGCCCGTCCTGGCCGCGGCGTCACCGGGCGCTGTTCAGAACCCCGCTGGATGCCGGCCGGGACCAGGCAGCGTAGCGACCTGACGAGGACCCACACGGACCCGGGGTTCTGAGCGCTGCGGATGCGTCCCACCGCCCGGGGCGGGGAACACGCGACGTTACAACGTTCCGAAGGGAACGCGGCGGCGGAAGGAGGGGAAAGCCGGCGGGGGTGCGGGCAGCACTCCGGGTGCAGTGTGCCGGGCTCCAGGGCTCCCAGTCGATGCACAGACCCAGCGCAGACGTGTCGGGAGCGGCGCTGGGCTCAGCCCGCGGGGACGCGGCGACCGGCACCGACCTGAAAACCCGCCTGGGGTGAACTGGCACAGCAGAGGATCTCCCAGTCCAGCCCAGAGCCGGGCTGCCGGTCCCCTCGAGCAGCGTCTCGGCGATGCCAACCCTTCCCCATGGCCCTGCGGCATCGCCCTCCCGTCCTCCCAGCAGGCTGGGGAGCACATGCAACGGGCAGACATGCAGGGGTGCGATGGAGGCGGAGCAGCGATGGGTGACGATGGACTGGGATGCACTGGGGGGGGGGCTTTTCATGCGGCCGGGAGACCGGGCGACACACAGAGTAATTGAGAAAAGCAGGCAGCACCTTTTTCGGCTTGGCTCCACGCTGCGTGAGGAGGGAAGGAAAGGGCACAGTTAGAGCTCAGGTCGTGGCCGCGGCGCCGAGCAGGGATCTGCTCTCGGTCCGGACACGGCAAGTGTCAGAGCTGGGGGAGAACGGCTCAGCGCAGTCACGGGGCTGCGAAACCAGGCACCGTCGGGAAGGAAAATACACCCGGGTGAAGTCAAACAAATGTCAGAGAGCTCGGCAGAGCGGAGCGGGCGACAGGGCTTGTTCTCCACCCTCCGATGTCCGAGCTTCGCCCCAGCGTCACCGATCCCCCTCCCACCCCCCAGCACCACGGCTTTCGAGGTGCCAGGACACACTGGAAGGAAAATAAATTCCCGTTGTGGCTGCGCTTGCAAAGGAGAGTCAACCCGGGACCCCCGGGGAGCAGGGACCCCCCAGTCCAGCCCCCAGGACCACCGCTGAGCCCCCGCACGGACCCGCCTGGGACCAGCCACCGCGAAGGGACAAAGATGCTCCATCCGACTGTTTCATCCTTCCAGCACGCCCAGCCCGCGACGCCTGCTCGGGACCCGCGGTAACAGGATATTTTGCTTTTAAAGCGCAATTCTAGAGCGCACCGAGGCAAAGCCCGGCCGCAGCTGCCGCCCTGAGGATGGGTTTTCGTGGCGCAGGGAGGTCACACAATCCCGCTGGGACCACATCCCAAAGCCCGCTGGAAATCTCCTCGGCTTCCCTGCCGCTCGGGGCCCCTCCACCCACGGGACGAGGCTCTTTCCCCATTTCCAGAATTCCCGATGCCGCAGCCCCGCGGAGCAGAGGTACCAGCTCCCGGGGTCCAGCTGCGAGGGAGCCGGGGCTGCGATGCCGGGATGTCCTGGGATGCGGGAGGTGGGGGAGAGGATGCTGGGGGACGACGGGTGGAGCAGGCGGGGGGCCAGGGACACCCCCTGCACCTCCCTCCAGACCTACCAGCAGCATCCAGCAGCAATTTCCCCCAGTGAGGGTGGGCTGCGGGGCAATGCCAGGGGAGCAGAGAACCCAGGAGGAAGCAACACGTCACCCGCGACGGCCAGGGAAGGGCCAGCGACACCAGCGCTCCTGTTCCTGCGGGATTTGCAGCAGCCCCAGAAAGCAGGAGAAGCCCCTTCCCGGGGAGGGACAGGCTGCTGCCACGCTGCCGGGCAGTTCTCCGCTCCCCACGGCTCCGGTTCGACCGCCGCAGCCCGCACGAGGAGGGATGGATCCCCCCGGAGAGACCCCCACCATCCTCCCGGCTCCTGCTGCAGGGAGCGCGGCAGCTCCTCCGGCAGCAAACCCCCTGCCAGGGCTGCGGGCACGGAGATCGCGGCAGCACGCCGGCCCGAGAGCTCCGGCACCCTGCTCAGGCTGGGATACCGGGCACGGGGCTCAAAGCGCTTTCCCAGCGCCGGATTTCCACGCTCCTGGGAGGGGCGGCGGGATCCCGGCCGGCAGCGGCAGAGCCCGACGTCGCCCGGGGCCAACACGCGAGGCGGGAGACAAACCCGCGTGTGCCCATGGCGGCGGCATCGCGCCGGGGACCCGCGGGAGCCTGGCACACCGCCGAGGGTCTCCGGGCGCCGGCAGGGGGTTAGTCCCGGACTTTGGCAAGCAGCGGCACCGGCACCAAAGTGTTTTCCTTCCAACAGCGGGCAGCACTAACCGCAAAAACCTCTTACGCAAAAAATGCAAACCTCTTATGCAAAAAAAACCCAAAAAGAAATGGCAACGCTTCCAGACAGGAGATACCGAGGGGTATTTAATCGGGGGTCTCTGAAACCCCCTGGGTGCAAACCCTTTTGGTTCCTCTCCTCTCCCGCCACCTTCTCAGGACCTGAGCAGCACAGACTGAGCAATCGCTGCTTTAGAGTCCCGACTCCACGAGCGCTCAGTTTTTTTCCCTCCATAAATATTTGTCTTTTCATACAAACACTACGAAACGATTTTAAAATTTTTCTTCCAGCACTTCCCTTTTGCAGCCGCTATCTCGGGGCAGTCTGCTCCCACCTCCTGTTCGGTTCCCCCAGCACCTCCCACGTTAATTAATTAACCCCGCAGGGACAGGGGAAAAGATCCCAGACCCCGACGTGGCCGCGCACGGCTCCGACCCAGCTGGGGAAGGGCTCTCCCGAAGGTTTGTCACCTTAAAGATCCGTTTCACCGCGCCTGCCGGGGGGCAGAGGCGTTCGCAGAGGGGTTCCTGCCCCGGTTCCCGGCTCCCCAGCAGCACCCGTCCCGCCCGGGCGCAGCACGAGCCCAGCGATGCCTCGAGAGCCGCGGAGGTTCCGGAGGACACCCGGCAGCACACACCTTCCCTCCGCACGCCAGGAGCGTGAGCCCGAGCCGGCGCACCCCGCGCACCCCCGGAGACGGCTCTCCCGGCAGGACGGAGGGTCACGGCCGAAGGGAGCGCAGCCAGGCGACGCCGATCGCACTCTGATAACGTGGTAATACAGGAAACCCGCCGGGGCTCCGTTCCTCCGTGAATGACCCATTTCTGGTCATCAGCTGAAAATTACTTTCCAAACAGCCCCCTTTCCAGGGCTTCCAGCAGCAACGCTCTTTGCCGCGGGAATTTCTGGGAGGAGGGAATTTCTGCGCCGAGGGACAGGCTGGCACGGCTCCGTCCCCTCCCTACGTGCTCCGCAGGGCTGGAAATCGGGTTTTTAGAGCTGGGAGAAGCTAACGATGCCAACAGAGCCGCGGGAGGGACCCTGTGCCGGCGCGGGCGCAGCACTCACCAGTTTGCTGGCTTTGGCGGCATCCAGGGAATCTGTAAAACAGAAACAGAAACGGAACCGTGAGCGCTGGCCCGAAGGGTGCTGCGGCCTGACCCCATCCCCAGGGTCCCTGCGGGTCCAGCTCAGCGCCAGGACCCTCCCGCGGCTCGTGGGGAGGTGGGCGCGGAGGAGAGAGCGGGACAAAGCAGGGAACGGCGGCACAAGGGGGTCCGGGGGAGCAGGGACTCCCTTATGAGACCCCTCCCGGCACAGCCGGAGAAAACCAAACGCTGGCACACAGGCGACAGAACCAGCTCGGGCCGTGCAGCTTCTCCTGGGCTGGATCACCGCAGCTCCGGGAACCCCGAGGCGCCTTCGGAGCACTGTCCGTGCGACCGCATCCCGTCAGCGGGGTCCAGCGGAGGACCCACCGTGGGCACCCCCGGAAACACCGCCCCAGAGAGCGCTCGCTGCCCGCAGAGAAACGACAGGGTCCCATCCTGCTCCGTCCGCGTCTGAACACGCTCGAGGCAGATGCACAAGGACCCCAAACTGACCGGCTGCCGCCCCGCTGCCCCCCTGCGCCCAGGAGACCCCCCCGAGGGGCACCCACAGCCCAGACCCCCAGCTCGGAGGGGTCCCAGGCTCAGATCCGTCCTTCCCGCTGCTCGGGGAGCAAACCTGCAGCACGGCGGCACCGGGACCCGCTGCTGACAGCCCCCGGCCGGCCCCGGGGCGCTGAACTCTGGGGGTGGGTGCTGGCTGGGAGGGGGGTGCTCCCACCACGGCGGATGTCGGGGGTCAGCACCGGCTAAACCCAGGGCTCAAACCAACCCACCCGCCCTGGCCCCAGCACGGCTCGCCCCCCTCCTCTCCCCGCTGCGGTTCCACCAGGGTTTCATGTTTTTAACCGCGGCGCTGATCATCCCCACGGCAAACGCTGCAGAAGTGTCTCGTAAATAAAAGCCAGGAGCCGCCTCCGCTGCGCACCCCACACCTCTGCTCGCCTGGGAGGGGATGGAGCGGGATCCCCGGCAAAGCAGCTCCGCAGTGACTGCAGCAGCGCTGCCCTTTCCACGGGAACTCCCTGGAACAGCTGCATCCCAGCGCCTGCATCCCTGCCTGAGCATCATCCCACCTCCAGCATCATCCCACCTCCAGCATCATCCCACCTCCAGCATCATCCCACCTCCAGCATCATCCCACCTCCAGCATCACCGCAATCATCATCCCTGCCTGAGCATCATCCCGCCTCGAGCATCATCCCACCTCCAGCATCACCTCGAGCATCATCCCACCTCCAGCATCATCCCACCTCCAGCATCATTGCCTGAACCCGCGAGCCTGGGCTCCCTCTCTTCCCACCGTGGGACCCCAAGCGCATGGGATTCCCGCTCGGTCCCTTCGCTCCCCAGTTCCACCACCACCAGCTGTCCCCAGTGGGGACAAATCCCACCGCACCAGCCAGCTCCGCGATCCCTGGGGTCAGGGACCCCAGACCCACGGGAGCAGCGGGGACAGATCCCACTGCACCAGCTCCGCGATCCCCGGGTCAGGGACCCCAGACCCACGGGAGCAGCGGGGACAGATCCCACCGCACCAGCCAGCTCCATGATCCCCGGGGTCAGGGACCCCAGACCCACGGGAGCAGCGGGGACAGGACCCACCGCACCAGCCAGCTCCGCGATCCCCGGGGTAGGGACCCCAGACCCATGGGAGCAGCGGGGACAGGACCCACCGCACCAGCCAGCTCCGCGATCCCCGGGGTCAGGGACCCCAGACCCATGGGAGCAGAGGGGACAGATCCCACCGCACCAGCCAGCTCCGCGTCCCACACCAGCACCGAGCTGCGGCAGGGAAACTGGGTCTTCAGCTGGGAACTCTGAGCTGAGAGAGCCAGAAGATGATGCGACCACAGAGGAGTATTTCCGTTTACTGTGAATATCGGGGGCACACGGCGCAGGCTGAAGGTGCACGGCGCAGGCTGGGCTCCCCTGCGCCCTGGGGAAAACCCGACGCACTCTGCGGCGTTTCCCACACTGGCCCCAGCCCTGGATTCAGCCCGGCTCTTGCCCCCAGCGTCCGTCTGTCCGGCCGCACGTGCTCAGCGGAGGCTGCGCCAAACCCCGCGTCTCGCAGCGCCAGGAGCTGCCGGAGCCCGGGGCTCCTCGGGGGGTGACGGCAGAGTGCCCAGGGACACGAACGCCAGCTCCAAGCCCCATTCCGCTCACGGGACGGAGAAAATCACCATCTCACGGGAGCGCCCCGCTTCTCGGGCTGATCTTCACCCCGCCGGTGCCTCGGGGCACGCTCTGTCCAGCTGAAGGGCAGATTCTGGTTTGCCAAGGGGAAATTTAATTTTTACTGGCTGGGAGAGGGGGAAGAGCACCAACAAGCCCAGCGCTGTGCTGAGCCGCTCCAACAGTCGCTGCACACACCAGCAACCCCGGCTTGGCAGGCGCCGCCGGCAGCCGTCCAGCACAGGAAGCCACCGGAGCCGCTTCCGCCAGCTCCCAGGCTGCCAGGGAATAATTACTGAACAAAAACAGAGCTCGGGGAGGGGGGGCGAGCCTGTCAGGAGGGAAAAAGAGCAACCCCCCGAGGTCCCAAACAAAGCGAGAGCTACTGCCGAGCGGCCGGACGAGGGGAAAGTGGAAGGAGGGCTGAGCTCCGAGCAGAACGCTGCCATGTGCCAGCATCCGAGCGGCTCCAGCCTTCCTGCCACCGCCCACCGCTCCGGGAGGGATCCCCCACCCCTCCGGGAGGGATTCCCCACTCGCTCCCCCCCAGACAGACTTTCAGGGCAAGGACAGAACCGCCTGGACACCTCTTGCCCGCGGTGCACCCTCCTGCGACCCCCAAAGACCACGCAGGACCTTGGAGGGGGACAATGGGAGAGGGGGACAACGGGAGAGGGGGACAATGGGAGAGGGGGACATGTCCCCAAGCCAGGGACAGAGCCTGCAACACGTGTTATCACCCCTTGGCAGCTGGCACCCAAACCCCTGAGCAGGGACCCCCAGCACGGGGACCCCCAGCACAGGGACCTCCAGCATGGGGACCCCCAGCACGGGGACCCCCAGCACGGGAACCCCCAGCACGGGAACCCCCAGCACGGGGACCTCCAGCACGGGGACCTCCAGCACGGGGACCCCCAGCACGGGGACCTCCAGCACGGGGACCCCCAGCACGGGGACCTTCAGCACGAGGACCCCCAGCACGGGGACCCCCAGCACGGGGACCTTCAGCACGGGGACCCTCAGCATGGGGACCCCCAGCACGGGGACCCCCAGCACGGGGACCCCCAGCGTGACGCATTCGGCAGAGGAACCTCGTCTGGTCCCGACCGAGGGGGACGAGGTTTCGGGGCGGGAGGGAGCAGCCGTACCTCTTTTGGGGACTTTCAAGGCGGCGGATTCAGGTGTCTCTGGGGACGTTGTGTCAGCTCCATCCTCAAAGACCTGGATCTGGAAAAAGTACAACAGCCACGGTTACCGAAAATCACCAAACCAAACCACGGCAGCGTGCTGGGAGAACAGGTCTACCCTGGCAGCAGGTTTTTAACCAAGCTCAGCTCTCCGACCATCCTCCTTCCACCGGCGTCCCGCAAACAGCTCCAGCCTCTCTGCTGGCACAGGGAGTAAAGAATGTCCACGGTGGCAACCGAGAGTCGAAGCCCAGGACCCGAGAGCCCAGGACCCGAGAGCCCAGGACGCTGTGACAGCCCCGGGGACCGCAGGTCACCGACACCCAAGGGAAAGCACCCCTGCTTTGGATCCGAGCTGTCTCCGCGGAAGCTGATTGAAACTCCTCTTGCTCTTCACAAGGAAAATTGAAACAAGAGAAGGTCGGTGCCTCAGAACCCAACCCAGCCACGGAGCAGGTGTCTGGGGCTATTTGGGGCTATTTTGGGGCTTTTTGGGGCTATTTGTCACCCGACAGCCACCCAGCTCCCCAGGGCACCCGGAGGCACCAGCAGGATCGCTCCCAGGTCTGAGCCGGGTTCAGCTCTCCAAGGGATGAGGGTTTCGGGTTTTCTCTCGGTTAACTCTTTCCGGACACGTTTTCTCTCGATAAATAGAGAAACCAAGGCTGGAGAGGCTGAGACCACGTCCTGAGAGCCCCCCTTCGCCGTGGCAGACCAGCAGCGCCCGAATCGCCCCTGAACCCCTCTGCGGGATCGACGCTGACGGTTGCATGGAATAGAAAAAAAAAAATTACCTAAAGTCTTTGAAATTTTCCCCCTGGGGCATTTTTAAAGCTGAAACCCCCCAATAAATTAACAGACTAAACACCGCGAGGCTTTGGTGATGCTGGCGCTGCTGGTGCGCGTTTTCCTGGATTTATTTTCAAGTGGAGGGGAGAAAAGTCGCTTCATCTTGGAAACTCTTAAAACAAAGCGTCCGGGGGCGCAGGAGGGGACGGGCTCTCTCGGGTACAGGAGGAATTAAACCCGTGGTGCTGGGCTGAGGGAGGAGGGAAGGAGCCGAGCGCCTCTCGCCGCGACACCGTGCCTGGAGCACGCCGACCGGTGTCACCGCGGCGCGTCCGTGCCGTTTGCTGGTTTGATTTTCCCGGAGGAAATAAATCAGGAGAGATCTGCTTGTGCACAAACGAGCTCCCAGGTCCTGCCTGCGGCACGTGAACAGCAACAGCTCAGCACCCGAAGCCAAGCCAGGCATTTCAGACGCTGCAAGGTAAACGTGGCTCCGGCTGCTCTCCCTGGTGAACCCCGGATCTTGGTCCCGGCTCCATCTCCTCCAGACGACGCAGCCGAGAGGGCTCCGGGCAGCAGCCAGGCTCCACTCTTCCTTCGGGAGGCAAAATAAAACCGCGCCACGCTCTCCGGAACTCACCAAACTCTTTTTTTCCACCCAATTAATCTGAAAATATTTCCCGACGACGCCATAAGCTGGGCGAACGGAGACGCTGCGCGGGCGGAGCAGAGCCCAGCGCCGGCAGCGGCACAGCCTCCGGGCTGCGCGTGGAGCTGCTCCCTCCCCTCGCACGACGCAGAGCCCCAGGACCATCGCGCTCTCCGGGAGCGAAGGAAATTTATTTTCTTGCTTCCCACCCGGGCGCAAAGAGCCGTTTCCCTGCATCTACCCCAGCAACCCGCGAGGCACGCAGAGCCACCGCGGGGGGAGCGCGGAGGGACGCCTACCTGCGACTGCCGCACGAAGATGCCGTGGTTCTCCTCGCAGGTGAAGTATTTCCTCCCCTGCACCGTCCCGTCGTTCTTGCCCTTCGCTTCATCCAGGATGACGCCGACCCACTTGCCGGTGGCGAAGAGGGTGGCCCCGACGTAAGCCACGGTGCCGCGGTGGCCCTTGCCGATGACCTCCACGCGGGAGCCCACCTTCAGGGGCTTGCTGCTCCCTTCGGCGCTCATCCTGCCGCCGGTGCCGGGGGCCTGGGGACAGAGAGGAGGAGCAGGGGTTAAACGCAGCCTGTGGAGGTGGTCGGACCCCCGGCTGGGGCGGGACGTGGGGGTCTCGCGCCCCTCCAGCACCCGTCCTGCCGGCTCTGCAGGGGCCAGACCCCCTCCGCCGCTCGGGAGCCAGCAAAAGGCAATTCCTTCCGCGACGGCTGCCAAACAGGAACCGCAAACAACGGCACAGCCACCGTTAATTAGATTTATTGGGTTTAATCGACACAACAGGCTCACCAACACCGTTTATAAGTTTTTTATAAGCTTTAGGGAAAAAAAAACCCCACAATGGTGAAGGGGCAGATGTCGGCGCAGCCGTACCCGCCTCGATCTGCGCCTGCTCCATCCCTCTCTCACCGTATCGAAACCGCTGGCAGCTTCCACGCCCAGGACCACCAAAACCAGCCGCTCGCAGCGGGACGTGGCAGGAGCCTGGAGCAGAGCCAACCCTGCCCGGCGTCCCCACAGCCTGACAAACCGATGTCCCCAGGGAGGGGACCAGCGAGGAGCCCCCCAGGCCAGAATTGCCCGTTCGGGGCAATGGGCACCGCCAGCCCCTCCAGCTGCCTTCCTCCGCGTCAGCAGCCGCAGAAATTCACCGGGGAAGAAAAACTGGGACTTCACACGGAAAAAGAGGATGAAGCAGAGATGCAGCGTGAAGCCAGCAGCACAGCGAACCCCCTCCGGGGACCCTTCCCCAGGAATATCTCGGTGGAGCCAAGCCCCCACAGCCCGTTGGAAATTCCACCGCATCCCTCGTGCGACACGCGCCAGCCCCGATGTCCTGCCCCGGCAGCTCCTTCCCGCGCCCGCAGAGGAGCCAGCGGCCCCCCGGCAGAAATAAAATCCCTTCTCCCCGCATCCGACCGCCCCGAGATGGCAGCGAGAGAGGAACCAGCGCCAGACCCCGCTGGAGAGGAGGGAACCACGGCGCAGACCCGCGCCCGGCGAGCTGCCGCCCCGTCCGTCCCTGCAGGCGAGATCCTCCGGGACGAGCATCATCCCGGCGACGACCAGCCGCCCCGCGCGGGTCCTGCTCCGCGGCGGTGGGAAAGCCATTCGCATCCCCGCCGCAACGCGCAGAATGAGGCAAATTAATGAAAATCTGCTGAGCTGTCGGAAAAAATCCTGCCACCTCAGGCAGCGTTCCCTTCGTTTTAAGCGGGTCCCAGCACTTCCAGCAGCAGACACGGTCACGCAGGGGACTCCTTACCTGGTAAAACGGCTCAAAACCCCCCAGGAGCCACGAACCCCCCGTTTTCTCTCCCCTGGGCAGCCAGGAGAAGGGGCTGCGGGTATTTTCTGCCCTTTTTTGGGGCACCCATCCGTCCCTCCCAGGTGCTGTATCCCGGGGAGCGCAGCCCTCCGCGTCGTCACCCTGAGCCGGGGAAACAAACGGCCTTGGGGACGCCTGGCGGGTCACTCATCACCGGGCACCAGGCTCTGGCTCAGCCTCCGAGGATTTATGACACGGAAAGAGTTTCAATTGCCGGGGACACTGACCTAAAACCAAACCCCCCGACAGAGCGCTCCCCGACAAACCCCGGCGGGCACCCGGCCCCCACAGCACCCGCGCCCGGAGGATGCTCTCCATCTCTCCACCATAAAACCGGGAAATCCAGCCCCGAGCGTCCCGTCCCGTCACTAACCCAGGAGGAGAGGGCTAGAGCCTGCCGAGCGCTTTAAAAAAAAACCAAAAAGCAGAACAAGAACACGTTCCCGGGCTGAAACACCGTCAGGCTCAGGGTTCATCTGTCACTCGGGTCACCAGCTGGGTGTTGTAATTAACGCAGCCGCCAATTAACAACCTACGGGCGTGCATCAGGCTCACATCCACACCGAGCCCCTCCTGCTCTCGCTTTTATTTCAGAGTCAGAAACGAGATCGCGGGACACGCGGCGCTGCCCCGGCGGGAGGACGGCCACGCACGCCGCTCTCCAGGAGCGCAGCTGGGGTACCCCACCCCGGAGCTTCGCTCTCACCAAACCCACCAGAAGCAAACCAGACGCAGCGCTGGCGGGGTCACCGCTGTCCCCGGATCGGTGTTTCCTTTCCCGGGTGCTGCCGCTCGCCGGGATCCGCGCTGCCGTCGGCGTGCCGGGTGGACGCAGGGACGCGATGGCTCCTCCTGACCCCGCTCTGCCCGGCTACACCCCAGACCGGGATTCTCGCAAAGACCCAAAACGCGACGATTACGGCAGTTCGGGATTTTAAAAGGAGAGCAGCTGCCAGAGCCGTGGCCACGGGGGGCCGGGGAGGCTGGTGACCACCTGCGGCTGCTCCTCTCGGCTGGGAGGAAGAAGACGGGGGTCAGAGACACCACAAACCTGGGGACAGTCACCCTTGGGCACAACAGCCCGACGCAACAGCCGGTGGCACAACCCAGAACGTCCTCGGGTCTCCAGACAGGCTCCTCCGGGTCTCTTCCTGCACCTCGCACGCTGCCGGGGCTGCGCTGGGCTCCGGCTCCAGGAAAACCAACCGGCAAAAAAGTTTTGGGAAGTTTTCCCTGGTCAGCAGTGACCCCAAAGTCTTCTCCTGCCAGTGCCCAGGGAACCAGGGAGGCGCAAGCATCACGCCGGCCCCTCCAGCAGGTCACCCCAACTGCTGGCACGGGGGACACGGCGAGGATCTGCTGGTCGGGAATAACGAGGACGGAGGAGCGGGGAGCTGCAGGGAGCCCCCACAGACCCACGGGAGGATGGGAGGGGGACACACGCAAGGCCAGAGCCACCCCGGGGCCACGCGCCCACCGACAGACCCCGAATCGGGCAGGAGCCCTGGGGAGAGCTCCAGGAGCGTCGGCACGGACACTGCGATCCTCGGGCCGTGCGGCGACGGTCGATAGGGGGGATAAGCCCCTAAATCCCATTAAATGAGAAACTGGCTCGGCCGATAACCCCGGGAACGTTCATCGCGCTCCTCCCGCAGCAGCCGCACGCCGGGACGTCTCCTCCGCGCGGGCAGGACTAACTGAGCCTCAAACTGCCACTCAAGGCGCAGATCAAAAGTTTCAGGCGAGCCCGGAGCACAGCAGCCCCCCCGGGAAGCTCCGGGGACGGGACTCACGACGGCCGGTGAAGACGTGACCCAACGCGGCTGGAAAAGGAAAGACGTGGAAACAGCTCCGGGGTTCCGCTGATCCCGATCCAACGGACGGTGCGTGGTGCTGCCGCGCCGTCCCCGCTGAGAGGGGGGATCGCCCCAGGGCTGAGAGCAGACCCCTCCGCCGGTGACACGCGGGGACGGCCGAGGGTCCGCGGACGAAGCCCCCGCCGTGGTGCTGGATTCATCCTGCTCTAGGCTGGGGAGCGAGAGGTCCAACGCCAGCGGTTCGGGTGTTTCTGAACCAGTGACACCGGCCACGATGCCGGGGAACGACTGTGTGCCCCCAAAGCCCTGGGGGGGACATGGCCAGGGCACCTCCCTCCCCGCCAGAGGGGTGCCACAGCTCCGTCCCCGCACAGCTCCAGTCCCCACGGCGCCCACGTAACGCGCAGACAACGCTGCTGATGCCGGGAGACAGCCGGGCCGGCTGGACGGAAACCCAACGCAGTGATCGGCGGAGGATGGTCAAGGCTCCGTCCGAAATCCCACCGCCCGCGCCCCACTCCCCCCACAAACACAGCGACAGCCTGGGGACCCTGGGCAGGGGGCTCTGCCGGCCCCCAGACCCCATTCCCAGCCCGGGGACCCTGGGCAGGGGGCTCCGCCGGCCCCCAGACCCCATTCCCACCCGGAGACCCTGGGCAGGGGGCTCTGCCGGCCCCCAGACCCCATTCCCACCCGGGGACCCTGGGCAGGGGGCTCTGCCAGCCCCCAGACCGCATTCCCACCCGGGGACCCTGGGCAGGGGGCTCTGCCGGCCCCCAGACCCCATTCCCACCCGGGGACCCTGGGCAGGGGGCTCTGCCGGCCCCCAGACCCCATTCCCACCCGGGGACCCTGGGCAGGGGGCTCTGCCGGCCCCCAGACCCCATTCCCACCCGGGGACCCTGGGCAGGGGGCTTCTGCCGGCCCCCAGACCCCATTCCCAGCCCGGGGACCCTGGGCAGGGGGCTCTGCCGGCCCCCAGACCCCATTCCCAGCCCGGGGACCCTGGGCAGGGGGCTCTGCTGGCCCCCAGACCCCATTCCCAACCCGGGGACCCTGGGCACGGGGCTCTGCCGGCCCCCAGACCCCATTCCCACCCGGGGACCCTGGGCAGGGGGCTCTGCTGGCCCCCAGACCCCATTCCCAACCCGGGGACCCTGGGCAGGGGGCTCCGCCGGCCCCCAGACCCCATTCCCAGCCCGGGGACCCTGGGCAGGGGGCTCTGCCGGCCCCCAGACCCCTTTCCCAGCCCGGGGACCCTGGGCAGGGGGCTCCGCCGGCCCCCAGACCCCATTCCCAGCCCGGGGACCCTGGGCAGGGGGCTCTGCCGGCCCCCAGACCCCATTCCCACCCGGGGACCCTGGGCAGGGGGTCTGCCGGCCCCCAGACCCCATTCCCACCCGGGGACCCTGGGCAGGGGGCTCTGCCGGCCCCCAGACCCCATTCCCAGCCCGGGGACCCTGGGCAGGGGGCTCTGCCAGACCCCAGACCCCATTCCCACCCGGGGACCCTGGGCAGGGGGCTCTGCCGGCCCCCAGACCCCATTCCCAGCCCGGGGACCCTGGGCAGGGGGCTCTGCCAGACCCCAGACCCCATTCCCACCCGGGGACCCTGGGCAGGGGGCTCTGCCGGCCCCCAGACCCCATTCCCAGCCCGGGGACCCTGGGCAGGGGGCTCTGCCGGTCCCCAGACCCCATTCCCACCCGGGGACCCTGGGCAGGGGGCTCTGCCAGCCCCCAGACCCCATTCCCACCCGGGGACCCTGGGCAGGGGGCTCTGCCGGCCCCCAGACCCCATTCCCACCCGGGGAGCGCTCGGCAGCCACATTCCCACAGGGAAACACGCTCTGACCCTGCACGAGGTGGGAAAAGCGACTTCCCAGCCGACTGCGCAAGAAAATCGCTCTGGCCGGATAGCAAACCCCACACGTGTGCCCCACGGCGCCGGGCTCGGGGGTCTCGCCCACTGCCCATGGCAAGCCACCGCGGGTCACGCTCCTCCACGGGGGTTTTCGGGCAGCCCCCGGGCTGGATGCGGTCCCAGTAGCCGGGGGGCGGTGGGAAGGGGTCCCAGCATCCGGGGGGCGGCGGGAAGGGGACCCCACGTCCCAGGGGGGTGGGAAGGGGACCCTGGTCCCCGGGGGGGTGGGAAGGGGTCTGCCCGCC
>WKFP01013416.1:12902-27992 GCA_011057875.1 Pterocles orientalis
GGGGGCAAGGTAATTTTGCAGGTGGCTACTGGGAGAGAAGAGTTGGTGGCCTTGAGAGGACGTCAGGCAGGGGCCTGGCTTGGCCTTGTGGGTGTAGGGATCGATGGATCCTGAATCCTGCTGGAGAAGGAGGTGTGGGAGGCTGCGGTGGACTGGGGGACAAAAAGAGGGGTGTGGGGTCCTTGGAAAGGGGCTGGGCTGGAGAGGGTGGGCTTGGGGTGGTGTTAGTGCTGGGAGCTAAGGTTTGGGAGGGGATGGGTGCGGAGCTACCTTGGGAGTGGGACAAAAGGGCTGGGAAAGGTAGGAAAGCTGGATTAGGGTGGGGATGGCAGAGATGTGAGAGGGGTTGGGGGATTATGGAGAGAAAGGAGGTGGTGTATTTGTGCGGGTACCTGCTAGGTGGCTCCTGGAGAAGTGCTGGGGGGTATGAAGGCAATAACATTCCTTGAGCTTTGGAAATATGGAGGAGAAAGCTTGATGAGAAATGGGGCGTGGGGACACGGTGGCTCTCTGAGGGCTCAGGTGGCGGGTCAGGTATCCTGAAGTTTCTAGAGCTCTATTTCCTTTTAAAGATTTAAGGTGTACCCGTGTGTGTATTAGGCTGGGGTGTATTATCTGAAGTGTTTGAATGTCACAAAAGAACAGCCCAGGAACTGAAGTGCTTGTTGCTTTCAATGGTTATAGCACAATTCATGGAAGTATTCACCAGCATGAAGTCAGATAATAGAGTAACTGGTATGCTGCATGTAAATTGCGGAATTGCCATGTAAATTGCAAACAAACAGTTGGCCAAGCTCCCTGGGTGTTAAAGCGGTTGTATGTTTTCCATAGCTTTTACATTTAAAGAAAGAAAATTAAAAGGTTTTTATGTTTTGTTCAAGGAGGAAAGAAAAGCGTTTTTACTTTTCAGACAATGTGAAAAGAGGAATTCTGCATCCTGAAAGAGAAATGGAGGTCGTTCAGTTTGCTTGAAATGCATGAACATGGCTGTTCCGTGATGGTTCTGTTCCCTCGCTGCCTGCAGTTAGAAATTGGATTGATTATAAGAGGGAAGGAAAAAGTGACCTTTTCAAATGTTTTTTTTTTTCACTGAATAATCTTATTTGTTTAGAAAAAGCTTAGTATTTGTTTATAGCTGGAAAGCATCTCAGAATTCATGATCAGTAACAGAATACCAAGATGGTAAAAAAAAAAGCTGAAAGAGAAAATGGTTTCCTCTCGAGCTTTTCTCTTTATGGGTGATTTTTGTAATCTGAGATCCTGTTTTAGAGTTGTCATGAGAACATTCAGGCTCTCTGTGAACATCTGAAAGCTTTTGAGCTCCACTGGGAGATCCAGGCAGCATCTGTGATTTGGCGTGTTTGTAGGAGGCATGTCATCCGTTAATTTTTTTTCCTCCTCAACATTCGTTCTTGTGCTTTTTTTTTTTTTTCAGACCAGATGGAAGCAGGGAGGCCAGTGTTTGCAATAAATTTCCCAAGCAGTCACCAGATGCTGAGCAGTTAATAAAAATAACTTAAAACATAACAATCCATTACCCTCCTCCCCCTACCCCCGAAGTCCCAAACAGGAATGGAAAAATTCTTAAGACTATATAAAGAGTAGAGAAACGGCCAGAGATAATTCTTGGAGTTCTTCCACATGCTTCAGAGTTTTGGTCTCCTGTATAGTGTGTTGGGAGCTGGCGTTTACCAAGGCGACCCTCAGCTTTGTAACAACAAAAGCAAGTAAAGGATGGGTTTTGTAAATAGAAAGAAAAAAAAAAAATCCCTTAACTAGGAGATGAGTGTTGCCCAAAAAAGGATGTGCCTTTTTAGAAGGTGATGTCATGTTTCATGGGTCTGTGTTTAGTGGTGAATGAGTGTTTTCCTTAAGAATACATGCGTTTCTGAACAAAATGTCTATTGCTAAATAACCATCTAAGATTAATGTAAATTTATTGTATTTGGTAGGGGTTTGGACCCACCCAGTTTTGCATTACCTTTATGTAAAATAGAGTAGGCAAATCCTCCTTATTAATTATCCATGTTTGTAACGTAATACTGGTTAGTTCTCGCTGTGTGTCTGCGTGGGGAAATGCAAAATGAACACTTGGGTTAATTTTTATGTTGTCTCTGCCTATAGGCTTAATATTAGCATCCTCTAAACCCTTCTGGTTTTAATCACGTAGCGGTTAAGCGTGTGGCTTTTTCTCTTGCAGCTTCAGAGGAGCAGTCAGTGGGGTGTTCGGGAGCATGGTGGTACAAGGACGAGAGTTGGGATTTTTTTTCCAACCACTTTTAGCAGGGGACATATCTGTGTTGAAAGATTAACAGTTTGTGTCCGTGTATTCTTTATGTAATTGTGCCGAGGTTCAGGATTTTGTAATAGCGCTGTTTTGCTGAATTTTTTTAAGGAATGCACTGTATATTAGCTATGCAAAGAGAGAGCTAATTTAACTTGCTGAGGACAAAAAAAAAAAGAGAAACAAACTCAGTTCATTGACTATCTGGGTGGGTTTCTACCATGTTAGGGAAATAAGATGGCTTAGGGTCTGTTGAGTGCTAGGCTGTGGATAGGGAGGATGTGGGACTATAGGGCTGATAGGAATAGAAAGGTGGAATAAGTGCTTGGGAAGGAAAAATTGCCATGAGAGGAGAGGAGCTGTTGGGTGAACTCGGCTGCCTGTGGAGCTCCAGCCAAAGTTACCCCTTTGTGATCATTCGGTTTGAACTGATGGCAGAGCATCTGGCTTCGTGCTTTGTGGCCACGTGGCTGCAGTGGTTGTGCTCCAGTAATGGACTCTGAAAGTAAATTTAGTCTTAATTCGGAACTCTAGCTTGACTTCTGATTTCTGCTGAAGTGCTGGACACTTGTCTTTCTGATCAGAGACTGACTGATGGCAGAATAATTACCCTCAAGTTGCTAATCTTTCATGCTTCTTCAAATATTGTCATTTTTTTCAGGTGTTTTGGGGGAAATAGTTGGTGTTCTTGGAAACATGCTGCAAATTAAGAAAGTGAAAATACAGAGCTGGTGTTTGTCTATTAAACAGAGGATTCGTTAAGGCAGCAGGTCTGACTGTCACATACATACGTGGAGGTGATGGGCAGCCCATCATTTATTGCACCTATGGAAGAACTTCACTATTTGGAGCCCGCTAGCAAATACTGAGTTACTGTGAGTTACTCACAGTAAACGAGGATGCTGAAGGGCTGCACTGTTCAGCGTGGTTATAAAAAATACCAACATGAATACCGATGTGCATTCTTAATAAATAGCACTTCTGTTCAGATGGGCTGAAGCACCAAAGATCCCGAACAAGCTTGTAATTCGCAGATGGCATCAGGTAGTCCCCAGCGTTTAGCAAGGAGAGGTTCATGCTTGCTCCATTGTGCTTTGAGGTCTCTGAATTACAGTATGAAATATTACTGTCCATTTAAAGCCAAGAAGCAGGGAATTCGGTCTAGTAAAATGCACACAGAGTGGAAATTTCTTCCTTTATGTCCAGTTTTGCTATTTGCTACTTGATGTTGCTAAACATGCTAAATGTTTTTACAGTTGCTAGATCTCCCATTTACAGTCAAGTTCCCTGTGTTCATTGTAGGGAAATTTTGAAAATAGCTGGAAAATTGTCATGTATTTTAAGGTGAGTGAATGCCATTGCCTTTGTGAGTCCCAAGCAGTAAACCAGAGCTATTTTGGTGCGCTAAGAAAAAAAAAAACACGAAACCAACACAACTGAGAAAGCACATTGTTGTTCAAGGTAGGTAGTAAATTTCAAGTAAGCTGCTTTTGAAGTTAATGAAATAGTGAGATTCTGTAAAGCAGTCTGACTTCTGGTTTCTATTTTCACAGATGTATTAAGATGGTGATAAGGTCAGACTGTGGGAAATCCTGGACTCTAATCTAAGCAGACAATAATAACGTTTCTGGTAGAAATTGTGAGGTTGACAAAAGGCCCATGAAAAATTAACTTGATTTTTTTGGGGGGGGGTAGAGTGGAAACAGATGGTAGTGGCAGCAAGTTAACAAGGAATGAGATTGGAGAAAAAAATAAACTGTTTTACCTTTCAATTTTTTTTTTAAAATCAATGATAAATGTCTTAGGTAGACAGCACGAACCTATTGAAGTCACTCCCTGAGGATGAACCTCGTTAATGTGAGGATTTTTGCACAAGCTTGCCAGGGGTGTCTCAGCTTTTTCCCCTTGTTCGTTGCCATCTAGCAAAGCTTTACCACGTGTAGGATTTTTAAGACCGCCTAGCCTTTGTGGGGGAGGAGCATAACATCTGCCAATATGAAGCAAAACATACTGAACCCAGTGAAATCACATCCTTTGTCAGCTGAATCGCATGTTAACCGCAGCTGGGGCCATCCCAGACGGATGGTAAGCCAGCCTGTGGGAATAAATTGGGAATCAATCAGGGATCGATGCTCTAATATCTTGCTTCATTAGTACCTCTGGATTACAACGTCAAGCAAAGGAAGCTTGCACACGGAATAAATTCAGCTAGCAACAAGGGAGGCAGAAAAAAGTAATTCTGAAACAGAAATAAAATAGGAATTAAAATACCGTGTGGCAGTCTTTAAAAAGTGCATCTGTTCGTCGTGATTGAGAAGGGCAGAGTTGTTAATATTCTCTTTATTTGCCAACATACATGGCTTGCAGCGTCGTGTCTTTTACTAAGTTGTGACAAGCCAGGCTGCTGTAAAGCAAGGTACTTTGCATAATTAGTACGGAGACGTGAACAGATGAGCACTAATTCTTGGAAGTTAATGATTGTCAATTATCTTCCCCTTTTCTTTGGATCTAGTCCAAGATGAGCGGAATATCAAGTACCTCGACGTATAGTTTCTTAATTGGCCCAAGCACGCTTTCTTGCCAGATGCCACCCCAAAATGTGGCTTTGCCTTCTGACTCGCCTTCGTCAGCAGTCAGATCAGCTTAATGATGTTTGAAAACAGTATTTTTTGTAATTCTTAGGCTAGCGTTTGTGTGGATCCGTAAGCTGATCTGACTTGACACATGGCTTTGAGATCGTTAGTGCAGATACAAAGGCAGTGACAAGGGCAAGACTGTCCCTTGCAGTGCCCTGGGCTTAAGCCCATGTAGAAATCACATCTTCTGTTGGAAAAAAAATTCTCACTTCACCTACCTCAACTCCTTATCCACTTCTAAAGCAGCCTGGTTGTTTGAGGTGATCTCGTTGGATATGGTTGGAATAGACCTAGCTTAAGTGGCTTGTGGCTCATGTTTTGTCCAAGTCTCATTGAAGTCCAGGAATTTGGGGTTTCTGTAGAAGGGCTTCAGAGAATTGTGTTACTGAACATACCTAATGCTGATTTTTTAGCATCAAGCTACTGTAAAATTTAGTTGTGGTGACATGCGTGGGTGGATCCAGAGCCACATTGTCCACGAAAGTGTCCTGAAGCCTGGAGGATTACCCCGTTGTGTAGAGGTCGTTCTTCATTGCTTCTGTTTAAAATCGTGTTACTGGGGTAAAAGGAAAAGGAGTAAAAGTCAGTACCCTTGCTTTGGAGGCGGGAAAAGTCGTGGATTTTTGTTCCCAGGACGGTTTCTTTGTTTTTGTCAGATGACTGCCTAATGCGAAGTGCGAGAAAATGCCTTTTTTTTCGGTCTGACTTTATCCACAGTTTAGGCTGCATTGTTTAAAAGCATGTAGTAAGAATTCTAATTATTCTCTTCACTATTTCTGAATAATGTCTTTCTTCAGACACAGAAGTCTTCTGTTTTTAATGTCAGCCTTTGAGTATAATGATTTATACACACTTGACGTTAAAAGTATTTCTGCAAAGAAGCTTTTTCAGAGATTTCTTTCATAGAAACCGCTTCTTTAAATGAGGCAAGGGAAAATATTCTGCTGACAACTGTTTAAAGACTGAAATAAACATCTTTATGCTCATACATCTCATTGTGAAATAATGAACGTATCATTTATCTGCCCTGTGGTTTTTCCTTTTATGTCACGACTGTCTCCTGGAAGAAATGTAGCACTGACATTCAACTTCTCTTGGCAGAAATTTCTTAGCAGCTTAATCTGAGAACTTTATTTATTTTTAAGGGGTGCACCAAAGTTTCAGTATCCTTCACAGAAATTATAAAGTAATTCTAGGAGGATCAAATATCTCAGCACAAATCAGAACAAGGAGGGAAAGAAACCCCCAACTCAGAACAAATGTGTGAGTACTTTCCTCCCCCAGTTCCTCTTCCCCTTTTCCCCTCACTGTAATTCTCTTGAACAGATCCAGAAATACTTTTCACAGAGCTCAAGAAGACAAAAGCCTTGTGTATTTTGCTTTTTTCTACTCTGGTCTTATTGCACAGGTTCAGAACACTACTTTTCAGATGATAAATGTATTTGATCTCTTTCATTGAAACTTTGAGTGTGAAATTAAAGATCTTGGCCATAATTTACCTTGTATCATATAATCATGTTTTTTAATAAATGGGAGTATCTTCCCACGTGAGATTTTTACAAGGAGTTTCCATACTTTAGTTCTAACCATTTTTTTAAAAAGTGTGATCGTTATGGGGGGGAAAAAATGATGGTGAAGTCAGAGTATGTATTCATGCTGGGCTTAAAATGGATAAGAGGTTTAAAAAATATTTTACAATCCAGACAAACCTGTCTTTGGCTGGAGAATTACTTACATTTGCCTTGGGAGCAGAAGTTGAACACGAGTAGTAGAGGAGTTTATTGAACATCTACCTCTTGTGTCTTCAGTTTGGAGGCATTCCTAATATATTTTTTTTTATTCTGATGACAGTTTCTTTTCTCACTCTGAGCAGAACCAGGGAGATGCATCTTCTGATATGGTGAATGTTTGAACAGAAGGCAGTTTGGAAGCTGCTGGTTGCGTCACTACAGAGGTCCTTGGGCATGTTTTCTCACGGTCCTTTCACTCTGTCCTTCAGATAGTCTTGGGAAGCCTGGGTTCCTCTTGAACTGTCCTTTCCCGATAAGTTCAGAAGCATTTTTTTTTCATGCAAGCTTTGCCTATACGTACATTTCCTTCTGTTTTCTTGTGTTTTGCAAAGGCTCTAGCATTTCTACTTTCCTGCAACTGGTCCCTAAATAACTGGAGGCGTGTTTGCATACCAACAAATGAAATAAATCAAATTTGTGTGTACCCACAGTAAAGAGTCTAGCACTTTATTCTACTCTTGATCTTGCGACATGGGAAGTAGAAAAATATGAGCGCTGTATAGCTTGCCATAGGGACTCATCTCTCACCTTGCTAGTCTGAGGTCCTGCTTAGTCATGGGACAAAAAAATCTTCCAGAATAAGATACAAAAGCTGAAGTTTGGATAGCTGTGAGATTCAGTTTTAGGTTAGGTTTTATAGAGATAATAATTAGAAGTTGCTAAAATGATGCAGATTGACATTCAATGTTTGTTTCACGGACTTAATAGCATCACCTGCATGGGCAACAACACCTGATAGTAACTGATGACGTGTCATCTTGCTGTCATCAGTGGCTTTAATTTCTGTTTTTGTATCTAAGATTGGATCAAAATATCTGTTCATACACACAGTGGACTCTGATGCAGTGCCAGTGTGCAATATGAATTGGGAAGCCTCGGGCAAAAAGAATTAATTGAGGGGTTCAGAACTCAAATAGGCAACCTGAAATTGGGGAACAATAAAGCTGGAGTGGTTTGCGCTGATTTTGTGCTTCTTCAAATGTCTGTCCTATGCGGTGGCTGTTTGAATTGCACTTAGTTGAGCTATAACATAAACCTTTTGTGGTCATTTTGGCTTTTGGAGAAAGTAGAGCATGGTAATTGTGCTATTACTGACGGGATCTATTTGCTTTTTATTTGGCTGAAATAACGATGAAAACAGGAATTCTTGTTTGTTTGAGCAGATCATAAATCTAGCTCTGTTGCAGTGTTGCTGTAGATGTTTGTTTCCTAGAGCTGAACAGCTCATACTTAAATAAACTATAAACAAGAAAACACATTCAGTAATACCAACAGTGAAATTTCTTGCCTTCTATCTGTATTAAAACAAGCTCTCAAAGCGTTGCCTAAAAGCACAAATTTGATTGCTCTCTGTGTGGCTTTTGTAGATGAATTTTCTGCCGGGCTTAATGATGCATATTGGACAATTGAATTAAACCTTATATAGAAACAATTCATTTTGGTTATGAGAGTCTTGGCAAGGCTTGGTATTGTTTCATTTCTTTTTCATGTAAATTACCAAAGATTATACCTTAAGTTTATAATTTTCCCTGACTGTTCATTTTGGAAAATAATCATGGTTTTAATACAGAAGTCATGAGAAAGGTAACATGCACCTTATGAAAAGGATCTAGATATTTCTTGGATATAGAGGAGAAAAAGTTCCTGCTTTTATAATTTCTTCCCTCCTCCCCTACACGGATATGATGCTTTTCACTTGGATCTTGTAATAGATCCGGGATGTGCCCGTATTGTGTAGTTACACAGGGTGGAGGTGGTCTGATGATGCTGGAGGTGCTGAAATTCATCTTTTGCAAACTCCTGCAGTCACTTCCCTTGTCACCTTTTCTACCTGGGTGTCACCTACCCTGTGTTGCTTTTCTCTCCACGTCTCTGGTAGAGAAAGGAGTGTTGCTGGCTTGGTGAGAGGAAATTTGAACAGAAATTTTTGCTGGAGGCTGTTAGAGATTAACAGGGCACTTGGGCAGAAGGGTTGGTTACGGGTTCTACTCTTTCAGGGCTATGTACTTTTAGTCGGCAAAAATAAATAGTCTGGGGAGGTTTGATAGGAGATCTAAATGTATTTCAGACAACAGTTAGCCAAGTTGAACTGTCTGCTTGGTTTATATGATAAAGAAAAAAGATAACTCTTTAGCCTACCAAATTTGAGCACTTCAAAACACTGACCTGAAGGATGAATTCTCTTTCTTTTGCAGCTGCAGCCGCCTTCGAAACATTCAGAGTATCCTGACACAGAGCAGCAAATCTCAACCTGATGGAATCCTTTGCATTTTAGGTTGGTTTAATTTTTTTCCCCCTTCTTGTTATCACTGTTCTCATAAAGATAGCATGAGTCTCAGAAAGATGAAGATCATCATCCTGGAGAAGAGAAGGCTCCGGGGAGACCTTGTTGCAACCTTTCGGTGCTTAAAGGGGCTTGTAAGAAAGATGGGCACAAACTTTTTATTAGGGCCTGTTGTGATAGGATGAGGAGTAATGGTTTTAAACTAAAAGACGATATATTTAGACTAGATGTAAGGAAGAAATTTTTTATGATGAGGGTGGTGAGACACTGGCACATGTTGCCTGGAGAAGCTGTAGATGCCCCATCCCTGGAAACATTCAAGGTCAGGTTGGGTGAGGCTCTGCAGAACCTGATCTAGTTGAAGATGTCCTTGCTCATGGCAGGGGGGTTGGACTAGATGACATTTATTACTCCCTTCCAACCCAAACTATTCTGTGACTCTATGATCTCCGTCCTGTCCCACGCCTAGCCCTGTTTCTCAGTGAATGGACAGCTGTCTGATTGTCACACTCTTTCCTCCCTAAATAATTCTTAAGCCTATTTACTAATTTCACTCAAACTTGCTACAATAGTAATAATATCATCAGCATTCTTGCAAGCCTGATGAAAATTCAGTGGCTGGAGGGAAGAGAGAATCTTTGTTAATATCCAAATTGAACTCCAGATGGGGATAATGTAATCCATACCTATCTGGAGTAAACATTCAGCTGTCTAGGCAGTGTTTGCTTTCTGGCTGCTGCTTGGCGTAAAAGCTTGAGGCTGAAGGCACATGCGTTGGAGCTGGTTTCGCTGTGGGAGGTGGGGAAGTGGAAGGGATTAGAAGGTGCTGAGATTGAGGGGGTGGAGAAGAGCAGAGGAGCATCAAGGTTAGGAGAGCTATGGAGGGTGGTGGTTGAGAACAGGCTTGGTGGGGAAGGAATAATTAGATAATAAAACCTGAATTTAGGAGGAGGAAGGTCTTGCCTCAGGAGAAATAATTCAAGATACGTTTAAAGAGTCATATGAGAAACCTGGGAAGCGGTTATGAGTTAAATGGTGGCATGTAAACAGAATGTGGTTTCAGTGCTTTATTTCTTCTGCAGCTGGGAGAAAAGGGCGATATGAAATAAAGCTGAGTGTGCAGATATGCTGTAGGAAAGTAACAGGATTTTTGTACTCCTTTAATATAATTTCTGTATGTAACATTGACTCTTGTTTCCTATTATATAATCAGTATCAAGACATGAAAGGAAAAATTGAAGACTGATGATTGAAAATCCTTAAAGGACTCAGGAGTGATTGTTTGAATAACGTATTGCAGTTAAAGATGGAGAAATCTTTAGAAAGCCCTAGAGAAGCTTCTGTGTAGTAATGGACTTGTATTAAGAACTGATACAACAGCCTAGGTTTTGTTGGTTGTTTTTTTAATGATGTAGCAAGAGAACTTGAATAAGCTCATTTACTAAACCACAAAAAAGTTGATTGTTTATAACTGAGTTGTCTTTTGGTTGATGCCAACTGTATAATGTGGCTCTTCCTGTCCTGTGTTCGCTAGGGTAAGAGCTTAAGAAGTCTTTGGCTAAGTAGTAACTACAGCTAGAAGGTCTATGAGGTCACTGTGTCAACCTTCCGATGAAACTATCATACAGGATAAAGTGCTTGTTTTTTGCCTTTGATGCTCATCTAATTTCATAAAAAGTGTCAAGTTGTGCCATCTCTCCATCGTCACTGTAGTATTTCTTGAATACTGTTGACTCTGCAGCTGCAGTAAG
This sequence comes from Pterocles orientalis, assembly GCA_011057875.1. NCBI lineage: Eukaryota > Metazoa > Chordata > Aves > Pterocliformes > Pteroclidae > Pterocles > Pterocles orientalis. Next base: position 23,648 of record WKFP01013416.1, read on the forward strand.
TCTGAAGCAAAGAATAGTCACTCAAAGCATTGTACGGCTTTAGGGAAAGCTTTACAGGCGAAAGGAATTGCTTTGTGTAATCCTCAGTGTAACGTGGAGTATTTAAGTCCATACATGAGACCATACCTCTTAATAAATAAGCATTTGTGTTATGGAAATATAGGAAATGTGTTTTGTTATTAGACTTGTGCTTTGCACTAATCCTTTTGAGCACCCACAATGGGACTGTTGTTGTCTAATCTGACCTGTCTAATGTAGCCTGCAGAATTTCTCGCATAACTTCTGATTAAGCAGGCATGTCGCTCTTTATAAATGCATTAAATCTGTCTTCAATTGCAAGCTTCAGATTATAAAAGATGTGGAGTCTTACATTTTCAGTCCTGTTGACTTGTGTGGAAAGCAGATACTCTTATGGATTGGTTTGTTTATTTTTTTACAGTGTGTGCATGTTATATTTCACTTGGCTGTCTTTAACGACCTAGAGTTAATGCATTTCACTTGCCCTAACTTTAATTTTACATACTGGGCTGTGCAATAAAACCAATATAAACTTCCATAGCTCTGCTTCAAGCAGATTAATATTTATGCTGAAATTAAAAAGAGATTCCAAAGAGAGGTTGAGAGCTGATCAATTATTGATATAATTCTTTAAAAACAGTTACAGCTGATTTCTAAAAATATTCCTGTCTCTTTCTTTAAGTGGTTGAATAGTAGTTAGCATTCCTGCATTCTTTTCCCAGGAGAAAAGACATCGCAACTGACCGGTAAAAGGAATTTGGAGGTTGGCATGCCAGACTTTAAAAAGCTGGGATGTCTCAGTTGGTGCGTGTTGCTGTTAAAGTTGCTAGGAAAACCGTATAGCAAACTACTGAAATTATACTGTAAACTTTTTTTTTTACCATGGTGTTTCTCGCATCTTACCTTTCAACAGAGATTTTCAGCTCATGGTTAAGTTGGTCGGATTTCTGAGGGTATGTACTCAGTTTCAGTAGGGTATAATTCAGACTGTAATTGCAGCTGTTGGGAGTACAGATCAAACTGTTTCGCAGTTCAGCAGAGCTAAGGTAAATTTTTGGACCTTGATATTTACTTTTTATCCTCCTGAAGAGGATAGGAATACTTCAGAGGCTGTGCCAGTGAATCTTTATTTTATTTTTGTTTTGTTCATGTATTACTTACTACCTTTTAAGATATTTTTTTCCTCCATTATATCCATGCTACACAGAGGTCTTGCTCTTGGGATGTGGGAGAAACTTCACCAGTACGTTGCACTGACTGTTCATCCCATTCTTTTTCCAAACCGAGACTATTTTAATGATTATTGTGCCACTTCTGCTAGATGGCAGTTCTGCCACTGCATGTTGGTTTTGGGCAGCTGTCTGAAGGTGATCTGTCCGTTCTCTCCAGCCTCGCCTTCCTGGTACCTCCGGGCTGTCCCTAGAGCTCGCATGGCTGTTTAATGTGTTGTGGAACAACTATTTTTTTGTTTTGATCCTCAAGGGTGTGTCAGAAGTGCATGGCTGGGACAAAGCAAGCAGGACTATTTTAACCTGTAGCCTGTGTTTGTATCAGATTAGCAACTGTGCAGTCACAGATAGGAGATATGGCTGAGCCGTATAGTTTTTGGAGTACAAAAGGGGGGTCTCAGCCTGCCCCTAGGCTGCTCCTCTTCCCTTTCCTCTGTTTCCTCCCTGCACACATTTTGCATCAGTGCTGTTAGTGGTTGATATCTTGGACCCAGTTCATGCTACTGAGCAGACAGATTTTTCTTTTTCTTTCCCCTCTGTATTTGGCCAGACTAGTTTTCTGCCAATTTGGCAAACTGAATCAGCTTGTTGAGAGGTCAGATAAGCTCTGACTGCAGGAAAAGAAGGAGCAGGAATGGTTCCTTGGGCAGCAGTGAGCTGTTAGATTGAGTCATTGTCTAACTACACCCTTGTGATGAGTTGGGAACGGGCTGGGAGTTAGTAAACTCCCAGCTCAGCTGGAGACAGGCGTGGGGGTTTCCTAATTAATAGCTTTCCCCATTGTTCTGTTGAGGACTCTTGATACGCTTTCTGGAGGTATCTTATCTTCGGCATTGTTTCATTTCCTGTTTATTTTCCGCTAAATATATCTGTTCATTTAACTCCATATGTTGCTGTAGAATACTCTGAAAGCCTCAGTGTGAGAGCTTCTGTCTGTACTGGATACTAAAAAACCTCAAAGAACACAGAGACCAACTAATCTGCAGGATTAATAATTTTAGGGTAAGCTAGTGCCTTCCCTGCTAGCCTCTCAGCATCCTGGAAGCGATAAATTCACTGTGTCCTCTATATTAAAAGGATTTAATATTTTCAGTAATTCTCAATAACTTCATACAAAATTAATTTGATTATTTGGAGCATTATTATATTCTTGAAGAAAATCAAGAGGCTCAAATTCACAAAAGGAAATATCTTATGATCACAGCGCTGGCATGGTTTAGTGGGTTGGGTGGTGTTGGGTTGACGGTTGGACTTGATGATCCTTGAGGTCTTTTCCAACCTTCATGATTCTATGATTCAGCTTCCCCCCTTGTTAACATTTTATTTCTGTCTGCTCTTCCCCTCCTTCTGTCATTACCTGAAAAAGCAGGCTTTGGTCTTTAGCTTTGAAGATCTCTGCTTCAAGCCTTGAAGAGCTGGTGCACCCAGACAAAATCTCATTCTTTAGTTGATGGCGACATCTTAACTTTTTTATGAGGACAATTTTTTATTTTTCTTCTGTTCTTCCAGATTTTATCATCATCCACAACTTTTTCTGCTTCACTACCTGTTATTCCCCTAGCCTGTCCCTGAGCACACCACCTTGGCTGTTTAGGCTTTGGAGACCCTAGTGAGGAGCCTGATAAGAAAGAATTGTAGAATCATACAATGGTTTGGGTTGGAAGGGACCTTTAAAGATCACCTAGTCTTTATTTGAGGGTGTCTTGTTAGATGAACATTTGATACGATAGGTGATGTTTGCTTGTGAATCACAAGCAATGCTGCTTGCAGAACGACTGGTCAGACAGCTTGCTGCCCCTGAAAGGGACTATCCTAACTCCTGCTTTCTGCCAGATTATTGCTCATTTAATTGCCCTCAAAAGTTGCTTCAGTTGGCCAAGTAATCAGTAAAACAGATTATTTTCAGGACATGTGTGCGTTAGCTCTCTAAGGCTGTAGCTGATTTCAAGGAGACTGATTACATTTAAATGGGCTTCCCTAGAACAATGGGACAGTTGCTTCCTGGAAGAAGGGAGTCTCCACACTTGATTGTAACTAAAATCCCACCTAAAGACAGGGGCTTTGGCACCGATATTAGTGTGCTGAGTCCCGAAGTTCTGGATTACGTTGGTATGCCTGATTTCATGGGGCTGGAAACATAAAGAACAAAGATGGAACAGTGCAGCAGGGGGGAAAAATGAGCGATTGGGTCTGAGCATTCGTTATCGGTGCCATGACCAGTGTTACAGACTGGCTGGTGAGGCTCTTGATACTCCCTTTGGCAAGGGCTGCTTCCTGACACACAGGATTGTGACTTTTTTTAAAAAGAGTGTGCTCCAAGGGTGTGTATATGAATGGAAGGTAAGTGCTAGAAGCTAGATAGCAGAGGAATGAGAATTCAAAGATTGTGGCAAGCAAGATTGTTTTGAGGGCTGAGAAAGCTGGGGCGGGTGTGATGCAACTTCCCCAAAACGGTTCAAGGAATGCAATGCTAGAGTGTGTTATCGGTGGTGATAATCCTGAAGGCATGAGCCGGGAGCAGAGCTACGGAGGTTCATAGCTTCAGCACCATTTGGAGTGGTTGAATTTGTCTCTTCTGTAGCCTTGCACCAAATATGTGATACCCTGGCAAATACATGAGCTAGCCAAAGGCCAATTAGTACACAAACAAGGGAGTTTATTAAGATGTGGGATTCAGCAGCTGGCACTTTAAAGCTGAATTATAACTTTATAAAAGGGACGCAATTAGGAGAACCTAGGGTTTGTTCCAATTTCTGGTCTGTTCAGGTGACTCTGAAGTAGTTTGATTTCTGATGGAAGTCCTGAAACCCAGACATCCAGGCTGTGTTATTACATTATCAGTGTACTGATCTTTCCTTTGGACAGTGGTAACAGATCTTGATTTGCTGCCAGCCCTCCAACTGTATCCTAATATAACTTGGTAGGAAAAGTTGACGTTAGTGTTTATGAGAAATTTAGTAGAGCAGTCGAGACCGGTGACCTCTGTCAAGTGAGGATGTTGAGGATGTTGCTTCATGCATAGTTTTACTTGTGGAGAAAACTCGATTTATCCAGTGGAATTATGACTGTGACTGTCTTTAAGAAAGATTAAAACATTC
>WKFP01013416.1:28012-52986 GCA_011057875.1 Pterocles orientalis
TGATGCTGGGATAATATTTATTCTGCTTGTTGCAGATATAATCATATTAGTAAAACCCGACAGCGTCCATCTGTACTGCAACCCTGTGAATTATAATCATCTTTTGCCGTATGTGGCATACTGGAGAAACTTGCATTTTCACTGTCTCACTGAAAATGAGGTGAGTGTAAAATGAATGCAAATGAGAATCGCTAATGAACTTACTAATGAACTGATATTCCAAGTGGAACTTTTTGGTAACATTCCTTCCAGAAGTCTTTTTTCTTTTTCATACTCAATTACATGTGTGTATATATATATATATATATGGGTATTAATCATTTTGCTAACATGTGCGAGAAGAATATGTTTTTAATACTCTGTACTCGTTGAAGCGTGAAAACAAATTACTCCCCTCTCCCCCTAATTACTATTACTTTGACATGAGTCAATGATCTTTTAATGACAAAAAACATGTGGGTTGCGAGAAATGCAGAATCTGAATCAAGTACTACAGTTAACACCAAGATTTCCAAGGATAGCCCTGTTTCCTGCCAAAGGAGTGTTTTATTGTGTTGTATGCCTGTAGCTTTAGAATAGTGGAAAAGATTGGCTTAATAAGCCATTTAAAATCAATACATTTTATTATGTATTTTCATTTTAACTTTCAACTCTTCCTTTCAAGAGCTATTCGTCTCGGTAAGGAAAAAAGCCAAGTTTTGTCACTCTCATTGGGCCGTGGTTAGTAGATGTGAGTTTTGTCTTGCATTTAAAATACAAGGTATTCTTAGAAAAGCTATGTTCATCAGAGTGGAGTACTGTTAGAGGAGTAAAAAATGAAAATATTGTTTGCTTTGGTGTAGAAAAAGAACCTTTTTTATTCCAGTTGGACTGGAAATGCTTCTTCCTAAATGCCGTCATGGGAAGTTTCCCCCCCTGTTCAGTTCTGTGTAATTCTTTTTCTAAGTCAGGATTTTACTGAAATCTGAAGGGAGGAGGAGGTGGGGTGAGGAGCCCGTGGAGCTGGTGGCAGAATGAATGGGGAGGTCAGGGAGAGAAACCTTGTCAGCTTGAAAGCAATGGAGCTTTTGACTGATTGTGTCTTTATTTGGCTGTTTGATATTAGATCACAGAATTCTGAAATAATTCATGTTAGAAGGGACCTCTGGAGATCATCTTCTCCAGCCTCCTGCTAAAGGCAGAGTTAGCTTTGAGATCAGCTCAGGTTACTCACTTTTTTTGCAGTTGGATGTTGAAAGCATCCAAGGATGATGACTGCAGAACTTCTCTTGGCTATCTTCTCCGTTACCTGACTGTCCTTAATAGTGAAAAAATGTTTCCTTTTATCCACTCTAAACCTCTCTCGTTTGAAATGATGCTCTTTGTCCTGCATCCTACCACTTCGAAGAGCTTGGCTTCACCATCTCAATATTTTGTGGCTGTTGTAAGGCAGCTTTAAGGTCCAGCCATCGCCCCCTCCAGTCTGAACAAGCCTGGGTCTCTCCTTGTAGGAGAAGTGCTCCATCGTGGTGGCCCTCCACTGAACGTGCTCCAGTTTTTCAACATCTTTCTTACATGTGGGTCCCAAAACTGGATGCAGTGTTCCAGATACAGTCGCATGAGTGTTCCATAGAGGAGGATAATTATTTCATGTTAAGATGTAAACAGCTGAGCTGCAGGTTAAAGCATGCCGTAGCAAAGTCTAAAGCCTGGCTTGGTAAGGTTTTTTGTTGCCAAAATCTCTACTGAAAGGGCAAATCTTGAATCATACCTGAGGGTGGTAAAACACCCATTTTGGAGTCGAGACTGGAGTAGTTGTTCACAGGCTGTTCCTAGGACAGCTGCAAGCTCAGCTATTGAATTTTAAGCTGCATCTGCTTTTGGGCTTTCATATGATTTATTTTGGTAAGTAGTAACCTTAATCACACAGTACTGGCTTGAAATAATGGTGTAACTAGAAAGGTAAACCGTATGCCTTCTTGCTGTTTGTGGAAATGGATGGGAAAGTTTGATTTCTGAAGCTGAAGATACGAAGTTTACTTCACTGCTGTTTCACGTGGATGAGCTGAGCGATGCACTTCCAGTCACATTTCTAATGTATAAAAATTGCCAGTTTCCCAGATTACTTCTGAAAGAAACAAAAAAATGTTTCTGTGCCAGGCTTCAAGTGCATCCTGCTTATAGGAGGCTTGCCTGTAGTAGCTTTTAAGCTTTTTTCTTTTTGTGATAGAAGTAACTTTTGCTTGCGTTTATAAAAATGAAATTAAAAAATCTCAAGAGTTTTGGCAATAAAGAAATCAATGCCATACCTGACTCTGTGCAGCTCTTGATGAATCTGGCAAAACCTATAGCATCTCCTTCCTTTCTTCCTTCCTGCTTGCCTTTAACTAGACCATAGGAATTTAAGTGAATATCCTAGTTATCAGAAGAAAAAAAAATAGTATTAAAGAATACCTATTTCCAAAATGACCAAATAAGACAAAGTACTGAAGTTTGATGCGTACTATATAAGCTTTCTGGGTGTCACGAGTACCACTTTTTGTACTTTCAAAAGCAGATAGTGAGCAAGCCCTTAGCACCCTGCCAAAACCCAAGTTCTTTTTCTAATGGCATTTTAAGTCTTGAGAAACTGGCAGTTGTTTGGGGCTTGGCTTTGAACTAAAACTTTGATCTGGCTTCCTGGGATTGAAGAAAGAACACATCGTGGAGGAACCTGGGCTGCATCTTAAATTCAGGCTTGTCTTAAAAGAACTTGATCTTAAAATAACTTTGGGTGTACCCTGAAGCTCCCAACAGCTATATACAGAAAGTTCATAATTACGTAATTTACCTTGATAATAAGTTCAGAGCATAAAAAAAATAGACAAAACACCGCTGCCTTCTGATCTTGCTCCAGAAAGCAAGCGACTCTTGAAGTACCCAGTGGGGCTAGGTCTGTTGGTTTCAGACTGTACCTTTTCACATAAAAATCAGATACTATTTTTAGGCTTTTCTTGTTATAAAAATGATTTTTTGTGTGATTTGTCTTTTCAGTCTAGTTTTTATGCTTTTCTGAGCCATAAGTATGACATTTATTCTTCAGTCTGCTGAAGTCTTCAGACAACTTCAGCCTGCTGCTGGTGTGAAACAGCGAGATGGTGTTGCGTGGTGGTGTCTGCTCTTTTTTCCTCCTCTTTTTCCTACAGCAGCTGGTTCTCATGCTTGTTCTGTGACCTGAGGCGTATCTTGCCAGGTGGCTTTCCCAGTTTAGTGTTGTTAAGCTGGTAACTTGTCCCAGCGGCAAGTTTTTTGTGGCATATCGGTTGCTCTTCTCCAAATATCTTTTATTGTTTAATTGTCCAGAATCTAATAGATGATGCTGAAAGACTTCACTGCAAGCTGAAAATAAAGTATATAATTATGTCTTCCTATAACCTTATTAAAAACCTTGAAGTTTGATTTTTAAAGAACAATCTCCATTGGCTTGAAAACATCACTGCCATGATGGAGTTTCCAAAATATGGAGACCAAAGAAATTTTTTAGCTTCTGGAACCTGTAGGTAGTATTTTAGTGGATTACGTGACATTTCTAATGCAATTAAAATGGTAGAATACATATTCTCTTTAGTGCCAAACTAGCACTAATCAAATTAGACATGCCTAATCGAATTCTATTTTCAATAACTTCTTTCAGTATGAAGATGAAGAAGCTGCAGAGGAATTCAAAATTTCCAGTTTTGTAGACATGGTTCGAGACTGCAGTCGCATTGGTATTCCATACAGCTGCCAAGGTAGGTTCGCTTGCTTTAGTGGAAGTGTTTTGCAGCATGCAAGTCATGCAGTTGAGGGAATGAAGATTTCCTTGCCTTTGGTAAGAAATAAGGATTAATATGTCAAAAGTTTCCTTTTAGCCTCTTTTTACTTAAGCTTTGGATTTCTTTCTGAATAATGTAAGCCCTTAAACTTCATCTGAAGAGTGAATGCTCACAGTGAGAGGTAAAGAAATAATTTGCATTCAGTGAAGTGTGTTCTGCTGCTTACAGAAGTTCTCTTTTCAGCTGGGAGCTCCAGATAAATACTTCTTTATGTAAGGAAAGAATAAACATTTCGTTATGCAAGTTTCCCTTTTTAGCGCTGAAAAAAAAGTGGACGGCATGACTTCCTGTTATGATCTGGAGCCAGCCTGAACAGTGTCATCTGACATTGCTCAGTAAAATGTGCTTTGCAGCATCCCCAGCAGTGAATAATGCAAAAGCAACGCAGTGCCTGTACCTCTCTGTACAGCATGAGCTTGTGGGGTTTTTGATCCGTAAGGTGAGAGGTAAACCAAAAAAAAAAAAAAAAAAGAAAATTGCTCTCTGTTTTTTGAACCATGTAAGCTCAAACTGAGATAATTCAGTTTTGGGTGTTGAGGGGTTTTTTTTAAATTATTATTCCTAATTCTTCACTGCTTCTCATGATGATACGCTCTGACTGCCTGAAAAATCATTAATGGGTCAGGGTGCGGGGGAAGAAGGATGGTGCTTCTTTGCTAGGAAGTACCTGACGAAGGTGTATTGCTTAAGGATGCTAATCACACTTCAGATGGCTTACAGCTTCCCCAGTGAGTGCCAGGCTGATTAGTTTGCCTCTCCCTACCTTAAAATTCTGATTAACATGGGGATGATGTTAACAGCATTTTACCTAAGGCTAAATATGGGAAGGAAATGGAGTAAGCAAAGCTCTCTGTTTATTATCTTGAGTTTTAATGGGCACAGTTTTGCTAATGGTCTTGGAATGAAACTTGCAAGGAAACAGCATCCTTTACTAGACTGATAGCTGGAAACAACAGGCAAAATTTGGTGTGTAGAGAAAGGAGTTTTTACAGGCTTCTGTCTTCAGAAAAAAAAGAATTCGGTTGCAGATTTTAAGTTGTGCAACAACAGGATAATTGAGATCCTTTATTAGAATCTCAAAACAAGTCTTTAAGATCTCAACAGAAAGTTAAACTGTCAGAATTTGTAAGGGAATATTTCTTTTGCAGGTCACCTGCAGATATTTGACATGTTCATTGTTGAAAAGTGGCCAATCGTGCAGGCTTTTGCACTGGAAGGAATCGGGGGCGATGGCTTCTTTACGATGAAATATGAAGTAAGTAGTTAACGTTTTTCATTTTCTTTCATTTCCATTTTGAAGCAGAAATGGAATCATGGAATTATTTCAGTTGCAAAGTACCTTTTGAAACTCACAGCTCGAGTGAGCTCCTAAGTTGGATGAAGTTTTTCAGGCTCTTACGAGGCCAAGTTTTGAATGTGCAAGGATGGAGACACCACAGTCTTGCTGAGAGGCTGTTAGGAGCTGCAGAGCCCTCTGTCCTGGATCAACCACCATTGCTTGGTGTGTCGTGTCCCCCCTTAACCTCCCTGGAGCGATTTAGAATTTTTTTCCTTATCTTCTAGAGCCGCCTCTAGCAGTAACAGAAAATCCTTTTAAAAACTCTGTTAGGTAGGTATAGACTTTCAAGAGCAGTGCAAGAGAAGCTGGTTAGTGCCAGATGCCTTGAAATGAACTGAGAAAATGAGAAGTGACTGTATTTCTTGGGTCACTGGTTTTGACACAGGAGATGCATCTCCTTTTCTCACCAATATTATATATTCTTGGGTCGTCATAGCCTGCTGAATAGGGCAACAGTCCAGATTTTGGATGATGCTCCTAGTTTTAATAATGATTCGCTGTTCTACTCTGAGCAACTTGTCATTTGATTTGCCCGTTTATTAAATGCACTTGGGTAACAGCATCTTTAGAGGACAGCTTTGTGTTTATTTAGTTGTTTGAAGCTTCTTTTCTTTAATTTTCTTGGACCTCTGCCACAGAAATGCAGATGTCCTATTTTTCTTGTCACTCTTCCATTTTCACAGCCAGAATGCTCTTTGTCTGACTCCTGATAACTGTAAAAAACCCAAGGAGTTAATAGTACCATTGTTAGTCTCATCACATGTAGTACTGTACATGCTTGCTCAAAAATCTATTATGTGAATTCAAGTGTGCCTTTTTCTTTCTGAGCACTGTACTCTTTCCACTGATACCTTTATTTATGCTTTTTAAAATTTTTTTCATTCCATCACGAGTACTGTAATAATAATATTATTGAGTGAATCTTTCCAAAGCATTAAATACAAAGTGCAGATAGATGAGCATCCTTGTGGAGTTCTGCCTGGGTGTCAGTATCCCTTCTTGATGTCTGAAATCAGTCAAAGAAAATTTGACTGTGAATTCAGGAGCGGTTTGGGTCTTTAATTACCAATTTATTTCGTGAATCCGTAGAGGCTTTGAGAAAAGGTGTAGACACAGTGTGGCAATAACTTCATAGAGACAGAGCCTCTCCTGTTTCGTTGTGGGAGCTGGTGCTGTCTTTACAGCACTCTTGCAAACTTAAAAAGGAGAGATGCAAATTCTCTGTTTTAAGGAGTCTGTTAGCTCTGGCGGTTCAGCCGGTTCCAGCTCGAGTTCTTGCTTTCTTCCTCCTTAAAGTCATAAGGGGATTTCAAGTGGGAAGTGGCATTCTTAACTTTTTACGTAACTGTTTATGCATGGTTATCTGTTAGGCAGCTGCTATATGTCAGGGATGGGGAGGAAAAAGCAATCTATGGGAGGAAATACATCATTTACAGGGATCCCAAATGTATAAATGGATACTTTAACTGTTATTAAAAGGGAGTGTTCTCGGTGTGTTTTTAGCTCCTGAAACTGACTTTCCCTCTGCTGTTAGATTTGAAGATATTCTATTGATTATAACTTTTTTTTTTCAGTGTTAAGTGCAGTTGCTTTTTTACTTTTACTACAGAAGTCAGAATTGCTCAAGATGCTGTAATTCACAAAATTTACTGTACCGATAGGTGAATGGAAGTGATGTCTGAAAAATCATTATTGCCATATCTAATAATACAAGTTGCTGGAATAACTAAAGCAGTGGTTTCAGAAAATTCCAGTCGGTGATGCATTTTTAATTAAGTGGGTGGTGGGAAACCCTGTAAATGCAGAAATTAATCAGATGTAAGCATCCCTTAGGAATGTATTTTTGAATAGTGTTCTCATATGCATCATCTTACTTGGAAGAAGTTATTGCTAATTGCTGAGTTAAACTAGCTTAGCCTAAATTTACATTACGCTTACAGCAAGAATAGCTGGTGTGTAGGATGTTGGGATCTGCTTCTTGCCTGTCTTGTCTCCGAAAACTTCCCCTTTTTGCTCACACCAGCTGATACTATTCTTTGCTATTAACCCACTTTGAAAAACTTTGAAATTTTTTGTTTGAAAAATGTAAACAAAACTTTGCACATAAACCCTCACTTGAGGAGGTGAGTCTCTGCAGCATCCACAACACTTGCCTCTGGTCAATTCTTTTGTAACCAGCAGTGTAAAAATATTTCTGAATTCAGAGTGAAGGAGGACTGGTGGATTGGGTGGTGTGCTGCAGGTCTGCTTCGGTGTGGCTTAAACCTGGATCTGTGGCATTCTTCGTGGTGTTTTTCACAGAAGCGTGTTTAAAATCTTTTTCAGTTGATGGATGTCAGTGTTGATTTGTGGAAGACATACAGCAAAATGGATCCTGTTTCCTTGGAGGACTTGCTCTTTGAGGTAATGTCGGGGAAATATTCTCAATCAACTACTGGTCTGTTAGTGTCGTTGCAGAGCAAAATTGTTGTGATTTTTTTTTTGTTTTGTTTTTAATAGTGCTTACGGACTTTACTGACTCTGCATACTGTTGTTCAGTGTTTCCTTGCCTCAAATCTACCACAAGCTTCACAAAACATTAAAATAGCTTGTCTTGGATTCCTTGAATTTCTTAATTAGCCTGAAATTCTGCTAAAAGGCTTTCTAAATGGTGTGACTGTTCTTCAGGTCATGGGACTATGTACAAAGCACAGAAAATTGGTGTGTTCGTGTTAATCCTCCTTTTGCAGCCGGGCGGGGAAAAAAAAAAAATCGACTTTAACATATAGCTATTCTTCCAGGAAAAAACACTTTTAGGATGGCTTTGGAACTGCTTTAAGTGGGTAACAGTGACACACAGTGGCTGCCCTGGTGTTTCGCAAAATAAAAACAAATTGTGGAAAGTGATTCCTTATTTTAATGCGATGGTGTAATCTCAGTGCTGGAGAAGAAAGCAATGTATGGGCGTTAGTATGGAGGATTTTGTTGTTAATTTTTATCAGTTTTTAGCTTAGTATTTTGGAAGTTAGTGTTTTGGAAGGCTTGTAAGATTTCATCAATATTCTCTCTAAATTTCTAAATTTCATACGTTGCATGAATGGAACGGCTGAAGTTAAATACTGTATAAGACTTACAGCATTGCTAAAATCATAGTTCTGGTTTTGCCTGTTATATATCTCTGAAAAAGCAGACTTTGTAAAATCAGAATGTCTCTCATCTTCCAAGTTAGTATGTGAAATAACTGAAAGTAATCTGGAGAGCATTTGAAAATTGCCTGGTTCTGTAAGGTTCCTGCTTTATCAGCATGATACCTTTTTCTTTTTATTGATTCTCTGATTTTTTTAAAAATTAATTTGAATGCAACACTTACCTATAGTCACCTTCCTTTTTTGTTCTGCTACAGTGAGGTGTTACTGGTATTTCCTTTTCCACTTTTTTTTTTTAACAAAACTTGCTGAGGTTAAAAGCAGATAGTGCAGGACTTTGGTCCTTTCCCCTCTCCAGCCTCTTCTCGCCCCATAAAAAACCCAAACAAAAAACCACCCACCCAAAAAAGAACCCCTAAAATTCAGCAGAAAGTTCTTGTCTTTTAAAAGATGTTTATTTTCTTGTATTTATTGTTGCTATCCTGCATAGTGAAATGTAATCTGTCTTGTTCTAAAGAAATTTAGGTTCGTTCAGTCCAATCTGAGACGTCCTTTCTCTCATATGACACTTGCTGCATTAAGTAATGTTGAATATTTTTCTTTCAGGATTTAATGATTTTCGAACACCAGTGGACCAACTTTTTTGCAAATTTCGATACTGAAATTCCCTTCATTCTGGAACTATCCGAATCTCAGGCGGGGGAGGTATGCCTGCTTCAGTAATCCTTTGAAATGCTAGTGTCACCCGTGCAAAAGTAATAAATATTTAGCGTTGTGGGTTTTTTTTTCTCCTTATCTCACCTTTCATGTTTGAGGAGTAGAAACCTATTGGGTTTGTTTTTATTGGAATTTTTTTTTAAGGTCACCACCCGCCTTACTTATCCCTGCTATAAATCAGTTGAGTTTTTGTTCATTAACAACTGAACTTAATTGCTTTACATCTGCACGACAAATCCCCCTTTGTAGGCAGATTCATTTTGGTGGAAGCTCTGGTTTGTGCACTTCTGAACAAGTTCAGGTTGCACATGTTGAATCGTACAGCATGGGTGAAAACAGTGCGGTACTTCTTGGCTGTTGCTTTTTAAGCACACATGAGACTTAGAGTTTGGGTTTGTTGAGGGAGGTTTGAAGTAGTTTTTGAGGGTTCAGGAGTTTGAGGAGGAGAATTCAGGTTTGCTCTTAGTGCTGGTGAGGATATATATCACACCTTATGTTCATTTACTTTTTTTTTTTCTTCTTCACAGCCTTTCAGAAGTTATTTCAGTCACGGGATGATCTCAAGCCATATAACAGATAACAGGTATTCCTCATTATTCCCTGGGAAATTTTGGTGTCGCTAGTACCTTGATAACACTATTTCCATCTCTCTGATGCCCTCATGCTTATAATTCCTTTTGGGACCATCTCAGTAGATCAAGTGTCATCTTTGCATATTTTAAAAAAACATGCAAAGGCACTTCTGGGTGGGATGAACCCAAATTTTTATGGGATTTAATGCTTATTTCAGTATAGAATTTTAACTAAGAGAGGAAGGTTGTTTGTCATATGTTGCAAAACCAAGGGTTCTGTTGTTTTGAGGTAAATAAAGGTTGCTTAGCTACTTGAATGTCTCTGCAGAGTGTCTTTATTTGGAATTAGACAGTGGAGTTCAATGTCCTTTATTGTTTTCGGCATCCTCTGTCCTTAGCCTTTAAATAATGAAAAGAAAAAACTTGACCTCCCCAGATGAATCTTGGGCCCAAAGCCAGAACTAAAACCAAAATAGTTTTATTTAATTCCAATGTAGTAATTTCAGGGTTTTGCAAGGTGGTGAATTTTCAACTAGTCAGATTTTCAAGGCAATTTACTTTAAAAAAAGAGGATAAAACCCCCTTCCAATAGCATTTGGGAAACAGCCTTGAGATATGTTCCTCTATATGAAAGAAATTATTGTCTTGTTAATTTAAGTAGTTTTTTTTTCTTTGGAACTTGCTTTTTTTCAATGGGAAGCTCTCAGCAGCTCTAGTAAATTTTTTTTATCCTACTCTTTTAGTGAGAAATTCAGTAGTTAGTCCGTCAGACTTAAAAGCTTTGATTTTGTCTGTTGTTTGCAAGTTTTCTTCAAGTATTTTGGTGCTGATACCCTCTTTTCTCCCTAGCCCTAGCCGGCAGCCCTTCGTTCTGTTTGGTAGCCACTCGACTAAGGAAAACTTGAACTCGGGTAACTTTAATTTTCCATCCGAAGGACATCTTGTTCGAAACACCGGCCTTGGTGGAAGCACTGCTAAGCATATGGTAAGGCTTTTAAGTAATTAGCTGATATTTTTAAGCAGTGTATATTTTTTTCTTTGTATATTTTGTGCCCTTAAAACACTTACCTTCCATGAGTTAAATGCCCGATTTTTAATATATGAGAACATGCGTTACCTTAGCAGTCAGTGATTTGAAGGAACAAATTTCCTTTATCTCTCTCTTTCTGGATATTTAATTGGGGATTGCTGAATGAGTTAAAATATTTTTTCCCTATAGAAATCCAGCTTTTAAATACTTGTGGTGCCATAAATGTGTGGGGTGGTGGAGAGGGAAATATTTGTGAGGACACTTGTCTTAGCCCTAAAGTGAAAAATCTTCCTGATGGCAGCATATGATGTACTTAGCTATGACACACAGGATTTTATTTTAATCAGATTTGTTTAGCAATTTCTTAAAAAGAAATGGCAAGACACTTTTTTTCCTAATGATTTTGTGACTAGGCACAGGATAATAATGTGTATCCAAATTTCAGTGTATGCTCCAGCAACTGAACGGTTCATGAAACTCTGACAATCTTTCTGGTGTTCAAAGAATGTTAAGATCAAGTTGTAAGATTAACTTGTTTCCATTTTCAAGTAAAAACTTAGTTTTAAAACATATGATGAGGTCGATGGCTTGTTGCACCGCCGCGCAGGGGCCGTAACTGGGGAAGCGACCCCAGGGAATTCAGATCCTCTGGCTGGCTGGGCTGGGTGCATCAAGAAGGTAACTCGCAGCGAAGGAGGAGAGGTAGCGTGCAGATTGCGGTGTGTAGTTCTCCCTCCGAGCCGATTTCCATGGGCTCTGGGAGTGTCCGTCAGTTGTGCGAGTCCAGAGTCTGTGCTGCTGAGGAGAGATGGATGTGGTTGAGTACAGGTCATCGTGGAGTGGACGTATGATTGAGGGAGTGAGTTTATGAGCTTGTCATGCCAACATTTCATGCGGAGGTGCCTTAGGGATGGATGGACGTGGGTGTTCTGGACACGTTGCATGTGTCAAAAGCCTGAGAAAGGATTGTTTTAGCATCCCGGTGAAATCACATCCTCCATTTACTGCTCTGTTTAACCCTCTTTCTGTAAAAACACTTCCAATTTTTTTTCCCCCTTGTTAACATTCCCATTAAGACCATTTGATATCTTTCAAAATGCAAGTACGATTTTATTCTGATGTACTTGCTCCACCTGTTGTCCTTGGATTCTGACATTGTTCTTTAAAAAGATGGTTTATTTACAGGTACAGGTGTACTGTTGCAATAGGGTGTCATGAAAATAGTAAATAAACCCAAGTGCAAGCATAGTTATGGGAACCTGACCCACTTTCCTCTCCATGAAAAGAGCAGTTGACATAGGAAATTGAACACACATGCTTAACGCTTATGGAACTCAGAGCTCATCTCCTTTCCAAAGCCTTGCAACCATTCAGGTGAAGTCAAAAGTGAAATATACCTTTGAAAAAACGTAAGTCGCTTTTTAAAAATCCAGTTAAGTGTGTGTTGTGCGCTTCCTGTAGTATGTCAGTGGTTAGAGGACTTAAGGGGAATTTAGCTTATTGTTAATTATTGCACCACTTTATTTTTTTTTTTTACTAACGTCTGTTTGTATCTCGTTAATACTGACAACTAGGTAGTGCAGTGTGTATCTCCAAAGGGACCTCTGGCTTGTTCAAGGACTTATTTTTTTGGAACCACTCACGTTCCATTCCTGGGTAAGTATATTAAAAACACCAAGCAGGAATTCAAGGCTGTTATTCTCTTTGATTATTTAAAATCTGTAATAATTAAGAGATGGGTTTGATTCCTTTAACAAACATTAGGTCGTACAGTGGTAAATACTGTAGCCAGTGCATGAAATCATAACGGAACGTTGTTCATGTGCAAAAATCTGTCAGATACTCTCCAAGAATGATTCAAAGGTCAAGAAGCGTATTTGTGTTTGCATCAGAATCCCCAAAATCTTGTAAATAAAAAGTGGTAGTTGTCAAATAAGCCTGCTTTTTTTTTTTTTTTTTTTTTTTTTTTTTAGGGAATTAATTAGGGATTTTTAAAGGATAGAGAAAATTGTTTGACCTCTATCATTTATCATCTGGTTTGGGTCAAATAGATATTTATAAGTTATCTTTTCTAATAAAAACAAGATGTGAAATGTTTAGAAACAATTTTCTTACCCATTTTAAATGGCTGCATGAGTCCGTGGATGAAGTCAGACTCCTTAGGCTTTCTGTATATCTTGAAACCATAGCCAGCTCAGAAAGTGTCTGAAGAGAAGATGGGCGGAGGCTTGCAAAACAAAAGGAATTATAGCACATGTTTGCTCTAGTTGTGCTTTTTCCTGGGCATCAGGAATGGCCACTTTGGGAGACGGGATCCAGCGTGAGAGAGATTTCATTCTGACCCAGTGCAGCTGGTTTTGGGGGATGCAGGTCGAGGTCTTGGCTGTAGGATGTGCTGGCTGTACTGACACAAGTTAACCTGTGCTTTGCTGGCTTTTAAATCTACAAACAAGCTGCAGTTATACAAAATAATGGATAGATACCGTGTTAAGATTTGCATCAGAAACGTTAGGACAGAGAAGTTCTGTGTAAACGCTTCTGAAAGTGCTTCAACCAAAATTTTTTTGTTTTTAATACAGGAAATGACAACGAGATGCACAAGCAAGCTGAACAAGTGTAAGCTGCTGACTTTTTATTCCCCCTTTACTCTTCCCTCTTTCTACCTTGTGGCAGTAGGTTCCAACTGCTTTTAGTCAGCAGTGGCTGTTGGCACTTGCAGAGCTACGTTTTTATTTAGACTAACATGAATGTGAGAGGGTTTCAAAGGCAAATTGCTCATTGAGGGTTTCAGTGAGCAAACTAGGAATGGTTTGTGTGACCTCCCTGCTGCTGTACAGGAAAGTGTGAAAGGAAATATTAGTAAATTTTGCTTAAGTTTTGTTAAAAAAAAGTTATCTCCACTTATTTGCAAATAAATTTCACTGTGTTAAAAGGTAGATAAAAGTTAACTTTTAATTTTTTTATTAGCAAGTTATAAAGCTTCTGCACGTGGATAATCTGGTGGTGGATAATCTGTTTGGAAGTGTTCTCAATCTTGATAAATCAGAACTTTCCTTACAGATTTTGTCCTCCTTGCTAGTTAGGATAATTTTAGGTGTTTTTTTTTTTTTTTTTTTTCGCTTCTGCAGCGGAGCAGTCCCCAAGCCTGCGTGACGTGTTAGCGAGATATTAAAGATGTGTCAGAGGGAGCTGGTAGTGGTGACCTTTCATACTAAGTACTCTTGATTTTTCATAATTGTGATGTGCTTCTCAGAGATGTAACAGTTACTAGACTGAGGAGCATATTTTTCTTTTTTTTACAGTAAAATTCAACAGGTAATTTTGCTTACATGTCTGTTCTGTTCAAACATACAGAATATTTCTTGTCCTACTTCTGAAAGACTTTGTACTAAATACAGTTCTAACCGAGATGGTTAGAGAAGTTCTAAGCAAAGCAGGGGTCACTGGATAGAAGCAGAATTTTTTTATGAGAATATCTTTTTCCTGGAAGTGTCCTTGTATTGGATCAGATAATCTAGTTGCAACGGCAGCAGCAAAGTTAGCTTTTCTGGCAAACCTGACCCCATGATTTTGGAATTAGTTTTCAGTTGAGTCCTGTAACTGCTTCTTACATTTGTAAACATTTTCCTTTGAAATAAAAAGTGGAAAAAATATTCCAAAAACACTCCTCAGTCCAAATTTAACTGTATTTAGGAAGCACAACTGCAACCTAGAGTGCATATTGGCTGGAGAGTGTAAACCGACTGTGTAACTTTAAGCATTCCTGGGGTAAACTTTGTATTTTTATTTTTTTTTTAAGAAAATGTCATTTTCTGGTTTGCTTTGTTAGTGTTAAAATTTTCAAATGGGAAAAGCAGTAGGGTAACTATAGCATGTTAATGTAAAGGACAGCCCACTGTGATGTATTTTCTTGCAAATACATATGTGAATTTAAGTGAAAATAGAACGGTTACAGAGTTAGGAAGAATTATACACATTTCCTGTAATAAGAGTGTCCCGAAAATGTAAGTTAAATGCATGTGTTAGCACATGAAAATGCACAGAAGAAACCTCAGAAAGTAGTAAGAACATTCAATTTTTAAAATCTCTTTGTGCTGTTGGGGATGAAGTTCACAGACAAGCTTTGGTGCATTTTGAGGTTCGTGTTTGGGAGCTTCAGATGCTTTTTCCCATCCTCAGAAATGCTTTGCATATTGCTTAAGTGCTGTATCTTTCTCTTTCCTCCCTCCTCTTCCCTCCCTCAGCATCTAGCAGTTGCAGAGGAGTAGTGAGAGGAGTTCGAGTTCGGGGACGTAAGGCTGTTCTGTAGATCTCTTTATCTTTTTGTTCCAGTTTAGCTGGAAAACAGAGGCTGATGTTTCTCAGTTGGGCACAGGTGGTTTTTTTCAATAGTTCTGGAGCTATAAATACTGGAAGTCGCTTCTGGCTTCACCTAACCATTGTTTATTTCTGTACCATTTTTTTCCGTTCCCTTTTAAGAAGGGAATCGAACCAAGCTGTGATGTAGGTGTGCTCCAAAGGTGGTGGTGACGGGTTTGTTTGGATATCTTTTTTTGCTTGACATGCTCTAGAACAACACTTTGGCTTTTGCAGAACATGAGACTACTGTTCTCTTCGTGTTGGAATATTTAGGATGCGATCCTCAACACAACTGCAGCAAAAGTCAACAATAAAACTTTTTTTTTTTTCTTGACTGATGAGAACAGGGATACATTTCTTCCAGGGTGTTTTTTTCCCAAAATACCCCTTAATTTGAGCAATTTACTTGCTCTAATTTCTTTCTTTTCATTGAGAAGTTAAGCATAAAGCTATTTTTACGCCTATTTGAACAAAGACCCCTTCCGTATGCGGGAGTTGTATTATGGGAGGAAAAACTGCTCCTATAAAGAGAGAAAACTCTACCTGTCTAGTAAATGTTGTGTTTGTATTTCTCTTCAGTATGCTGTTGTCGCAAATATATACTGCTGTTGTAGAGGCTGTGCTTGCTGGCATTGAGTGCTATGCTAAAACTTCCGCTGAATCCAAGGTAAATGAAGCACCAATTCTCTACGTTGTAACTGTTGATTTGGATTGCTTGCAAGATAAGATTACATGCAAACCAAAATTAAAAAAAAAAAACTTTCGGTCAACTGCCTAATATTACTGAATTAATACGGTGGACTTCAAATAGTCACTCTGACTTCTGTTTAAAAAAAGAGAAATTTCGGAATATATCTCATCTTACCCATCTACAGTTATTTTTTGGTGAATTTTCCGAACCTTACAGTAAGGAAAATCAGATACGTGAAAGAAAAAATTTTAGCCTGGTGCATCAGTGTGTTATTGTTTCGTGTATGGTCTCTTGTGTATTTTATGGGTGCTCCTGTAGTTGCTGGGATATGGGAAAAGATATTTTACCCTCAACTTTTTTTTTTTTAGGCAAAGGAGGTAGGGAAAAGATATTTTATTCTCCATTTCCTTTTTTTAGGCAAAGGAGGTAGCAGAGCAGGTGCTCATGTCTGTGTTAGATACCCTCCATTTAACCCAACTTAAAACCACATTGCGGTATGTATTTTCAAACACTTATTGGCTGATGTAGTATCTTGATGCCTTAGTTTATTTTGGGGAAAAATATACAAGAAGTGTGAATTTTAAACCGAACTTGCATAACTGCCAAATTCCAAGGCTTCATAATGCATTCCAACTTTTAAAATAATTATAAATATTCCATGTGTCTTTTCCTGCTTTTTAAAATCACTTCAGCAGTTATTTAGGTTTAAATCTGTTATTGTGTGTTTTTTTTCATGTAGTAGAAGTATGAAACGTGTTTTTTCACCAGTACAATTTCTGTTCTACAGCTCCAAAATCGCTTTTCAAATTCAGGCTGTGAATAATCATGGAAGGTTTGTATCACTGTCTTACCCTTCTCGTTATTAATTAGTGGTTTTAATACAGCAATAAGTTGATTTTTCTTGGCTTGGAACTTCTGAGAGAACATTACGTTTGGTTATTTCATACAAGATGTACTAAATGCTTTTGTGTTTGAGATGGTGTGATGGTTTCGTATCTGTAATTCTGTGGAATCTTAAAAGCAGTTAAAAAAATGTAAAACAACTGGGCAGATGAATTTTATTAACTGTTAATGAGTAGAAGCAGCATGAGCCCATTAAGAATTTCCTTTTAAAACTGCTTTTAATGTAGTTGATATCACAAGCTTGTGCTTTTTTCATTTCCACACTGTCTAATTGACCGAAATGCCCTACAAAAGAGTTTATTTTAACATGAAATAGCTTTTTTGGCTGTTACGAAGTCACTCCAAATGACCTAATCTTTAAATATTTAATTTTCATTCTTGTTCCAGAATTACTCCATTAGATAATGAGGATAGCCTGTGTTTGATTAAAACGGTAAGTAAACTCTTCAGTATTCTGATTATACATTTTATTAGAAAATAGAGCTCAAATGGCTTTTTGGTGGCGCGTGCTGAGATTTTTTTTTATTTATTTGTGTGAATACAAACGTTAGAGTAGAGACGAGACAGATTTCAGATGCTGAAACTGGGGTAAGATTGAGTTTTACCATGAAGTCAGACTGTAGAATTTGGAATAAAATGTTAACAGAGGGTTGTGATATCGCACTTCCCACCGTAATATAGAAGCATTGTGTCTTAGGAGGTTTAAAACATATGGAGTTTGCGGCTTCGATTGAAATCCTCTTCCTTTCTGTCCAACTGTTTGATTGCTATAGGCATCTATGATGGTATTTGACATTCCAGACGTGCTCACAGGAAGAGGATGCTTGGGATCTGTTGTCTTCTCAGAGTCATTTCTAACGTCGCAGATACAAGTGAAAGAAAAAGGTAACCCTCTAAAATTCTGACACCGACGTCGTTCTGCTAGCTGTGTCGTGATGGAACAGCAAAAGGGCTTCTGCTGGATCTTAGTACTGTTACCATTATGATTTTAAGCCTTTGGGTTAATTAAAAGACCCAAGTGTTTTAGCTTGCTAGTAATAAATATCTTAACTAGCAAGAAAGTTTCTCTAGTCTCCCTTTGGGTTTTATGGCTGCCTCGTGATACAGCAGGGCTGAGGTGTAAAAATCCAACTGTAATATTACCCTTCCTACATTTTCTCCAGTCTTAGTATTTTTTATTGTATGAGGAAATTCAAACAGCTCTCTTCTATCGCTTTTGTGACACTCCTTTTATCTAATCTGTTTTCATTTCAGTTGTTTTTTTTTGTTTGGAAGAGATGAGACTAAACTAAAAAAAGGATATGGTTTTTAGAATGCTTGTTTTTGGAACAGTCTTAAATTGAAAATACAGGATACTGAGTAATTTCCATAACTTCAGACAAGTACATACTTTCCAGATTGTTTACATGTGACAAAGACAGATAGTTATTGAGGTTGTCTGAAGAATATTTATGAGTTCTTGTTTCCAGACAGGCTTTTAACCATGAGAGTTGGGAGCACTTGAAGAAGACCAAAGGAAGAAGCTATCATACAAACACTAATATTAAATCTATTAGCTTAAATTTAGCAGTCCAACCCAAAAACCAGAAGTCTTGGGCTACTGATTTGGGACAGGTCACAGGCAAGAGCTGAATGAAAGGGAAATATGTAACTTGAGATGAAGAGGCTAGACATAAGGCAATGTAAGAGGCATATACTAAGACCAAAATAAAAGCAGGGTTTCTTTTGGTGTTGTACCACGTTTCTGTGTAGGTTAGAGCATGAGAAGACTGGGAGCTAGTCTGCTGTGAAAGCTTCCTTTATGCAATAATAAGTCCTTAATAAGTAAATTTTCATATTTCCTAAAGAAGTTGCGAGTCATAAAAGTAATTTATTGAACAGTCTGAGGTATATGGTTGGTACTATGCTACTTTTTATTTTCTATTTACTTCCCTGCAGATGGCAGCATTAGTTCAGAAACCAGCCACATCGTACTGACTGCAGCTATCCCAAGATATGCTTCTTGGCTGGTGAGTACAGAAAAATTTATCTGTTTTTTTTTCTATAAATACAGCTTCACAAATGAAAACGTGTTATAACAAGTATGGATGTATGAGGGAAAAATACAGAACTTGGACATTGAAACAGAATATTAATCTATTAATATTATTCTGATTTTTAACTTTGAACGTGAATTGAAAAACTAGTAAGTGGAAACAGGCTGATGGTTCCATTCATAACATGAGTTTTAAATTATTTCGTTTTCACCACTTAGCTGTGTAAAGGCATGGGGTTTTTTTTTCAAGTGTACAGTGTGACTTCTGAAAATTCTGTTTATTGTGGGGCACTTTAGATCACTTAAATATCTGCCCTAGCAGAAAGAGAGGTCTGCTTCCAGACCTTTAACGTACTCTACTGTTAGAGGTAAAACTGCGATGAATGTTGTGAAGTTGGGCAATGTTGTGTCAATTAGCAACCCATACTTCTCAAACACTTTAATAAAAAAAAGACTGAATGGGATATGCTACTCCGAGTCTATACAACACTGTTTTAGTCTATAAAATAATTTAATGGGGAATATCCTCTTGAATGTGTTTCAAGGAACTATTTCAGTCCCATGTCAACGCAGTATTGAAGAGCACAGAGCTGTCTTTGAAGCACTCTGGTCTCCAGACATATCTCTCTCTGTGGTACCTTGAATCTTCTTTAATGCTTTTTATTTAATATTAAACTTGCTTTATCTACTACTAATAATAATGGAAGCTGTTACTGGCTACAGGTTGAAGACAGTGATGTGAAACTCTCTGAAAAGGCGCAGCATGTATTGAAGGTAAAATTAATAATTTTTGTTAAACTCTATAAAACACACTTTCAAAAAGCAATATTCAAGGAGTCTTAGCTGCTAGTAAAACTGGTTTTCATTATGTCTATTATTCCTCTTCTACGAAAGACTCGCCTATTCTACCCTCTTATAATCTTTGACCTACAAAAAAAAATACATTGTGCGTAAAAGTTCGAGTTCTTTAATTTCAGAGAACTGCAAAAGCCAAGAGCAAAAAGGGTTCTAATACAGCTGCGATTTCATGGAAGTCTTACTAAGTATTACCCATGTGTTTGAAAAACCCCCAAAACCCAATGCCACTCTACATGCAGCTTTCTTTTAACTTAATTAGCATGCTGAATGTCTAAAGGAAAACACTTAAAGCACTGTGAAAAAGAAAAGAATTTGGGATCTGGGAACATCTTAAACCACATGAGTTTCACATTTGTGGTTTAATTTGCGGTTACCAGAAATCTTCATTATAAATAGATTTATTTTCCTGTAATATACTTTTAATTCAGTAGATTGACAATCTGAAAACAAAAAGCTATGCCTTGTGGTTGTGACAATAACTTGTAACTTAATAGCTGCTGGCAAAACCAAAATGGGGGGGAGTGCCTTTAAAAATTATACTCTTGACATGCCGTCTTTCACTAGCTCTGTATCAATGCAGTTTAAAACTCTTTTAAAAGTTCTGACAGGTGCTGCTTTAAAAAAAAAATAATCTTTTCTCTTGAAGCAAAAGCACGAGAAAATGTTCTTGCCTGGATTAGAATCCTTGATCCTGTTTGTTTTTCCTGTTCAGAAAGACAAATCTTTCCTGGGTACTTTACTCACTGGAGGTGATGGAGCGTATATTTCTTCTAGCAATCCCCAGGCCATGCCTGCAGAAGGTGAGATGTGGGGTTTTTTCTATTACTTATAGAATAGATTAGCTTTTCATGTTTGTGGTGGTGTTGTGGTTTTTTTTTGTTTTTTTTTTTTTGTTTTTAACATAAGAGATGCCCAGTTTCTGGGATTCACACATCTGGTGAGCCTACCTGTACTATCGTCCTAAGCTTTCTTTCCATTTCCCTTTACAATTCTCGTGTTAAACTCTTGTCTTACTTTTCGTCCCCAACCTCTGCTTGAAACTCCTAGTCCTAGAAGAAGGATTCAGAGCCATGGGCTTGCTTTTGAGGCACATGTGACTCTTACATGATTGACCATGAAACAACAACTTTCACGTAGCGGAATTTGCTTTTGCTCTGATTGAACAGATTTTAACGAAAGACGGTTAATGCAGAAGAACATCCTTTAGCTGTTTTGCAATACAGTGCTGTGGGCACATGTTCACTTAGTAAATAACTAGAGAATGGTGAACTTTTTTTTTTTTTTGGCTTTGTGAAAACTCTGTGTGTGTCCCAGTGGAGCAATTTACTTTTTCCCCTTTTTGGGGAGATTTGTGAAGTTAAATGTTTAGATAACTCTTGGGATGGACGGTTATAAGTAGGTGGTATAAGGACTATTATGTAACATTTCAACGAGCGAGATATTTTCTTAGGTGTCAAGTGAAAATGAACTTGATCTTGTTCCCTTTCATGTGGGCTGCAAGACAGTTTGCTGTGCTCTAATTTGGGCTCTACTGAGGTTGCAGCTATGAGGCAAGATAAGGTGTAAAAGGTGCTGTCAGACAGGCACTCATCTTCTCTCTGTCACTTGTGTCTTACTGGTACAAGGTAAATGTCTAAAATGCATAAAAAAGTTCAGGCTGTTAAACCTTTTCCTTTGTATGCTAACACATCTGCTGTGCTACGGATTTTTGTAGGATGAACTTAACTGAGTCAATCAGTCATGCCAATTAAACTCTCTTTTTTGATTAGTCACTTGTGGAAAAGACACAAGTAGTATTTCAAGCTGTTCTTGATATCATTCACTGACTTCCCCATTAAAGGAAGCTGTTTTAATTTGGATTAGTTAATACTCTTTTTGGCGTGCTTTTCTGTTATAAGAGAAGTAACATCTCTGATTTCTGGTCTTTCCCCGTTGACACATTGTCTGTGAAGTGTGATATTCTGTGAGATTTGACAGAAATGTGCTTCAGGTGTTGTATTTTACATTTTTATTCCGCGACCACTCGATAGAAGGCACGTACCTGTTGCTGTGGCTTGGATTTTGCGAGCACTGGATGCATCAGCAGTGAACATCTTGTATATATAAACTATGGCTTTATCTCCATTCTATTTCTTCTGAATTTGGACCTTGAGTTTGTGATTGTAGTGTTTCCCAATTTAATAGTAGCTGTCTCTCCAGAGCAATTTTTATATTAACTAGAAACTTCAGTCTAAAACAGTTATGTTCGTAGTTAGCAGAGCCTGTATGTTTTTTAGGTAATTGTTGAAATCATATATCTAGGTATGGTGATTTGATTTCATATCAAGCTCTTTTTTATTAAAACAAAGCCTTAACACTGAACAATTTTGAAGATTTTATTCTAAGTTGCCATTTCAAGGGGAAAACGCCTTAGTTTCTGTATTTTCTCAGAGCAGATTGAGCTAGAGGTGCAGTCATATTTAGCTGTATGTTTTAGTTACTTTGCTGCTTGGCTTTGCTTTTTTTTTTTGCAAAGTTACTCTGAGTAATGCCATTTTTTTTTCTTTTGGTCTTTTTTTGTTTGCTTCTTTAAAGAAAATATTTAACCTTTCCCTTTTGCTGACTCACACGCTTCCCTGTATGGGAAGTGATCTGGCTTTTAATGTGTGCTCCAGAACTGGTAGCAGAGGTCCAGCTGGCAGCCCCTGCTTAGTCATTTCTTCATGGTTTTCTTATGACTGTCGGAAATTAGTTTTTTTGCTGATGTCAGTTTCTAGTGCTTTGGTGGAATTTTGTTTTTATCCGTTATACCATCTAGTCTTGCTGTTTCTCATTTTGCAACTGCTTTCCCTAGTCATGCAAATTTGTTAAGAAGCAAAATGTCTGTAAGATGGCAAGAAAAATGGAGACAGAATGAATGTCATGTCTCTCTTGGCTGTTGCTAGATTGTTAGCTTCCAGGGAAATTGCTAGCACAGTGTTGTGGTTTAACCCCAGCTGACAATAAGCAACACGCAGCCGCTCTCTCACTCCCACGCAGTGGGATGGGGAGAGAATCAGAAGAGTAAAAGTGAGAAAACTCGTGGGTGGAGATGAAGACAGTTTAATAGCTAAAGCAAAAGCTGCACACAAGTGAAGCAAAACAAGGAATTAATTCATCACTTCCCCTGGGCAGGCAGGTGTTCAGCCATCTCCATGAGAGCTGGGCTCCATCACACATAATGGTTACCTGGGAAGACAAAACGCCATCACTCCAAACATCCCCCGTTTCCTCCCTCTTCCCCCAGCTGTACAAGCTGAGCATGACAACCTATGGTGTGGAACATCCCTGTGGTCAGTGGGGTCAGCTGTCCCAGCTGTGTCCCCTCCCAGCTCCTTGTGCACCCCCAGGCTGCTCGCTGGTGAGGTGAGGAGCAGAAAAGGCCTTGGCTGTGTGTGAGCCCTGCTCAGCAGTGACCAACACACCCCTGTGTGATCAGCACTGTTCCCAGCACAAACCCGAACCACAGCCCCACACTGGCTACTGGGAAGAAAATTAACCCCATCCCAGCCACAACCAGCACACTCAGTAAGAGTTATCCCTATACCCAAAAGAAAATGCAAGTCTTCAGAAGAGCTTTTCTGTTTTAAACTTTGTCTTGGTGAGAAGTGAAGGGAGAACTGCCATTTTATACCTTTTTTTTACTGTCTGCATGGTCTGTGTTGTTATGTTGACATTTTTGCTGAAAATCTGACCAACTGTAACATTCTTACGATGTTTAAATTTTCTGTTTGTAATAAAGCACGATGGAATTTTTTTTTTTGCTTAAAAAAAAAGTCACAGAATCTTTATGATAAATGGGTTCTAGGGGGTAAGGTTAAGTCAAATACAATCATGGTCATGATTCATGCCCTTGGTAGTGTCATCCAGTAAAGATTAAATAGTTGTGCTCTGAATGATGCGTGCATACTATCCCAAATCTTTACTTATGTTAAATATGACAATATTCTGCAAGAACATACATTTCTTCCTCAAAAATAAGAGGCATTAATCACAGGATGCTGAAATATTGATATATACCTAATACAATTATTTTTCTTTTGAATTCTAGGCAAATTGTACTTCTTTTCAGATGGCATTCTCTTTTCTGACCCCCATCGTGGCAGCATTACCATTTCAAAGAACCACATGAGTTCCATTTCTTTCTATGATGGGGTGAGTATTTTGTTTGTTCCTGCTCTCGTAAACTTTTAATCAATTTTTAACAGTATTTCTGTAGGGTAATAGAAAAAAGTTTTGATTTCAGTTGCAGTTTTACAAGCATGTGTAAAAACAAAACCAAAAAAACCCAAACAAACAAAAAAACCCGAAAACCACCAAAGCAAACCAACCAATCACCACCCCCCAAAAAAACCCTGTAATAACTGATGCAAAAATGATGAGAGAATTTTGTATTAGACTGAGTTATCAATACATTCTTAATGGTATGGAAAATTGCTTTTTATTAAAAGAAAAAATTGGAGAATGTAGCATTCATAAAACATCCAACAGTCTTCAGTGATGGGTAGAGAAAAGTTCAAGGTGTTGTGAAGTCGTGTGGTGTATTGGAGGGTGAAATGCTGCCTTCTCTTCAAAATCTATTTAACCTTCAGTCAAATGTTCGTGACAGTGTGCTGCTTATCTCTGGAGAGGTCACGAGCGGTGTCTGTCTACTGTCGTAGAGTGTTCTGTAGCTGACAGGGTGACGGGAGTGACTGGTTCATGTTTCCCAAGCTAAGAAGTGAGAAGGAAAGGCAAGTTGTACATAATTACCCATATTCTGAGTAATTACAGAAAAGGCGCAATGTTAGGCATAGACTTTGGCCATGCCTGTGGTCACCTTACATCACTTCGCTTGGCCAAATTTCCCCACTCAGGGTTTGATCTTCTGGCTTAGTGGGAATTGAGAGTTAGCTTAATGATGGCAACTCAGCTTTTTTTTTTCTTTTTTTTCTCTCCTTCTTCAAGGCAGACACGCTGGGTTAACTATCACTTTTTCAGAATGGAAAAGAGATTATTTTGGCTGGTTATTGTTCTAAGCACTGAAAAAAAAAACCCCCAAAGAATCTCTGTTTCCTTTAGTTTCTATTTTCTTCAGGTACAGTCTTACACGTTTGTTTGGTGACCTCCAGAAAGCATTGTGTTGCTCTGATTTCATCGTATAACGGAGGAAACCAGTAAAATACAATCAAAGTGTGTGATTCAATTTAGATGAAAACACAACAGTGAAGACAATCTTACCTTAGCTGCCTTTTCTTGCCTATCATGTTGATTGCCCCTTGGTAGTTCAAGAAGCTATTTTAACACTGACCTTCCTTCTATTGTTTGATTCAAGACACTCACTTTCATAAAACTGGCTATTTATGGGACCTGGCTATCATTCCTGGACTGAAGCCAGATTTTTGTGCACAGCTAAACCTTGACAGAGAGCATTTTATTGTTCAACTGACTTGGCATAATACAAGGGTGGAGAGCTTCAAATGTTAAGAAGTGACAGGAGAAGAAGGGTAATTGT
>WKFP01013416.1:53006-66016 GCA_011057875.1 Pterocles orientalis
GCCTGATAAAATAAAACCAGATCCTTTTTAATCTGTGCTTGTAAGAAGTTGTCTTTTCATCTAGTCATTGTAATACTATTCATTTGGTCTGTTTTCTGGCTGTAGATATCCAAACTGTGTTTAGTATCTGAGATGAGGCTATTTGTTTCTTATACAGAGGCAAAACTAGTTTTCTCTTCTGAAAATGTTCAGAGATACCCTTGGTTTGCCTTTACTTTTCACTGCTGCCTTGAATTAACAGATCGTGCTCATTTTTTGAGAAACTCCTTCAGGTCCTTTCTCTTTTGCTACCCACTGATGCTCCAGCTGATTCCAGAGCTGTTTGTATGCTCATTCTTGCTTTCATACTTCCTCCTATTTTTATTTTTGTTTCTTCCATTCTTGCAGTTAGATCTATTTTCCTATGAACCATCTCAATGCTGTGTAGACTGATTCCCAGCTTATTTCCCCAATTTGCTTCAGTCTGTGCCAAATTCATTGCAAAGGGTGTCACAGAGCATTCCCTAACCAACGCTGCTGGTGAACATCCTCAGTCTTCTGCTTCTTTCTTTCGGTGCTATTTGTTCTCGTCCTCCTTTGGGTGAGCTTTTTGCCAAACACTTCTATACTGAGTTCCCGTTTTAAGTTTCTCATCTGCCACCGTACCAGTTGCTTTGCTCAAGTAGAAGAAACATGTCTTTTGTCTTGAAGATGTTATCTGATGAACAAAAACTATTCATAGCATCAAGCGTACCTGATGGAAACCTATTGCTGTACTTTGTTGGTATTTATTGATTTCCTCAATTTTTTTTTTCTAAAAGTTTGCATGCTGTTGAAGTTGTGCAGACATAGCAGTCCTTCTACAGACATGTAGTTACAAACATTCACTAGAATGTAGGTTTAAAATTCTTTTACAGTCATATGGCACGATGCCTCATTGACTGGACCTGTGCTTTAATTATTCCCAGCCCCCTTGAAATGGAGAATTACCCATTCCTCCAGATCTGAGTGTATTAGATTCCTTGTACCTGAGACCTTTGCAAGATTTTGAGCGCTCAGAACTGGAATCTGGTTTGCAGATCCTGCAGAGACAGGACAGTATCTTTCATTTCCTCACCCTAATTGGTAGGGGAGGAAAATTTGCTTAGGCTTTGGGATGCATTGATTTATTTGGTTTTCTTCACCTTCTCTAATGCCATAGCACCTTTTTTTTTTTTTTTTAATGTTCATTAAGTGATACAAAAGGACTGATTTATTTCCATTGCGTTCAGCCTCAGTCTGACCATGTTTTCACTTTATCCTTTGACTTCTAAAGGATCCAGTTTTCTGTTGAGCAGTCCTTCTTTCCATCCCTTGTAGGCATTTTCCTTAGTCTCTTATACGTGTTTTGAAGTGGTTATTTGTTTGGTTGCGTGGCTGTTTCTACACAAGCAATATTGTCTTTGTTAATATCAAAAGTTTATTTTATTTTGATGGTTTTTTATCTCTCTGCCCTTGTATTTAGGATGCCGATTTGTTAATGGAAAGCAGTCTCCCCCCCCCACCCCGAGTTGTTTTGTCTTGCAGCAAATTATTGTGAAAAATGACAATGGCTGTTGCCTTTACTTCTCAAAAGAAGGGAAATACTGAACACTTAAATGACTGCGTGATTCATCTGAATCTGATTTCTAGGTTCAGAATGTCGTTCCTATTAATGGGACTTGGCTAGAGCAATAGGATGCGAGCCAAAGCACTGTTCCCTAGAGAAACGAAGGGCTCCCTTCTCTTTTTGCGAAGGAATGGAGTTTTTCTTCCATTTCTAGAAATGATTGCTGCAATTTTGCCTCATGAAAATTACAGTACTACTTAAAGGAGATTTATATTAATTCAGTTCCTGCTGTACTGCAGTTGGACTATAAATACCTAACATATGCTGGAACTAAAAGATACATGTGAATATTACTGTTAATTTGGTAAGTCATTTTTTTTTCTAGGATTTTTTTTCCCCCAGTTATGAAGATGGGGGAAAGCTAGACTATTTCAGTAAATTTACATCTTAAAGCTGTTCCAGTTTAGCCAAAGAGAAGCTTACAAAATCTGATTGTGGAGACTTCTGTATTTTGAATTCTTGCAGCAAAATCAGTATTGTGACATATTTACTGGCTAGTTAAAATGCATGTCTTTTTTTAGGTGAACAAAACCAATTCCTAAACAAATTGGAAATAAATTTTGCAAAATGAAATTATGCTTATGCATAGGTCTGGTTTGTTTCAGGTTTTCTCTTCGTGGCAAAACCAGATGAACTCAGGATTATCTTTAAGGGTTGTCCAGGAAGGATTCCTGTCTGTGGAACAAAAGAGACTGTAAGTTCACTCCACTTACTCCAGTGCAATTATTCATCAGCTGTGCGCTGCCATCAGAAAAATGCTGTCACTCACTGAAGATTTTGATAATGATTCAAAAAAGAATTGCTGCATTCTTAGTACAACACTCACTTTATTTTTTCTTAGCTAATATGTAGCCATCTGATTTAAAGAAGATAAATTTCTAGGTTTCTCCTTTAACTAATCAATTAATTAATTGGCTTGTTTCAGGCATTCCAGTGTTCAGAAGCTATTTAACGCCTTGTCTTTTCCTTCTGGGGAAAGATGCAGGGAGCTGAAAATATCTGCTGCCCTTCCAGAATGGGAGAGGTGAGAAATTATTTTTGTTTTCAAGGGATCAGTTTTGTCAGAAATAATACAAAAATATTCTGGTATATGTAATATTTATCTAAAAATTTCCTATTTAATAACTCTGTCTTCACAGTAGGTATTTTTATTCTGAGATGAATTATTTCCTCTCTAGGAAGCCTCTGTTTGACCTTTGAACAATCTTATTTTAGTAATTTCCCATCTATTTATACGATTAAAATCTTTTGGTCTTGATTGGAAGAAAATAAAACTTTTATTTTTTGAAAGGTTTGTGCAACATTTTACTGTCAGCAACGTCAGTCACGAGCCAGTAATGAGAGCGCATCTTCCTATTTTATTGCGACAGTCAGAAATCATTCCTGATAGCAAAGCAGAAAGCGATAAGGTAAGGAAGCGACCCAACAATACTTCCTATCCCTAGTATAGAATATTTAGCAAATATTCCATCATTAAGTTCTGTTCCAGGTGATGCAGTACTGCTGTGTGTTTAACCATGCTCTCTACCTCCTTCTCCAGTACCACCAGTTCACACCGAACTTGCTTCAAGTCTGTTTCTTAGAATAAATTGCCCTGTTTTCCTGATTATACTGCTTAATTTTTTTTTTTCATTTAAACAATCTTGTGGAAGTGCTATAACGGCCCTTCAGCCTGGTATAATAGAGGCAGAAAGTGACAAGTGAACAGTTTTCTCTAATGGCCGGAGAGAGTTAGCCCTAAAGCAGGAGTTTGCCTTTATGAATTGCTGAATAATTTAACTGAATTGTTCTCTGGAATATAAAAGTCCTTTAAATAGCATAGAGGTAGCACATGATATTTAACATTTGCTGATATTATCTGTAGAACACTCGGTTCTCTATAGGGACAGTAACAATTGTCAAAGGTAAGGAGTGCTTTAAAATAGCATTTTCAGAGAAAATATTTCCTTGGAACTTTTCCAGCATTTGAAATCTGCTTTAAGCAAGAATGTCAAATCAACAAGAATATAGTCTTTGCATTAAAATGTTGAAATATGGTGGCGGCTGTATTTCATGGGATCTAGTTCAGAGGCCATACTGACGTGATCATCGTGATTCTATGATATTTAGTAAAATATTAATAAACCCTTACTTCCTTTTGCTGTGTTTAAGGTATGAAAACCAAGAGAAAGGGCATCTTCCTAAACACAAGTAGAGTTCTAAACTATCTCGCTGCTTCTGTGGTTAGTGACACTTAATTTTGTATTTAGACTTAAGGTTTTATCAGGATGGTTTTATGCGTGTGCAATTGTTGTAGCTTGTTTCTAGTCTTCAGGATGACCCGCTTATGATCTGTTCCCTTGTTTTAGGTGGTTATCACCATTATAACTGGGCTTCCAGGGTGCCGCTGCAGCGATCTGTGCGCTTTTCTCGTGACTTTTAACAAGGAGCTTGGAAGGTTCGTACAGTTTTGGGTTTACAGTCCAAAGCAGTGCTCATGCCAATCACAAAAGAACTCCTCAGCATGAAGGAAATGAAGCTATCAATGCTTCACTTTTTTTTTTATATTCCAGTTTCTAATTTGTAAACATATCTTTCTTAAGAGTAAATCCAGTAAATATTATGAAGCATCGTAACTAGTTCTGCACGGCACACTGGAGGGTAGGGTTCTATTGCTGCAGGTATCTCATTTCCCTGTGTTATGCCAGGCAGATTTTGGACATTTAGACAAGAAAAATATCCCAGGAGATTTCTTTGTTGGTATTCCTTATTAAGAATGCCGCAGGTGTCACTGTAGATCTATGACGTGTGTCTGGCACTGTCACTGATGCTCCAGGTAAGAATAATCTCAGAAGGGCCAAATGAATCCTGCCTTAGGCAAGTATGGAAGCTGTCTTGTCACAGCTTGAAATGGGTGAAGAGCTTCCATGTATTGACTTGTAGTGAATCTAAAATGCATTTTTCTTGGAGAAAAGACTCTACTAACAGTCTTTGCTGCAGCGTTGTTTTTCATCTGACCTGGTTGCTATTCTACAATAGCAAGAGATACATTCAGGACTTCTCTTGTATGGCAATAGGATAAACCAACTGTAGGAATTGGGTGTTCTCTGTGTTGATATAGCTTCTGGAAAATTAAAAAAACATTCTTATCCTTTTAAATCTTACAGCAAAACACCTTAGTGTTTAATCTTAGTAATGTTCTGGTCTGGTTTTTTTTATGTTGCTTTTGACTCAGTGTCTTGATTCAGAACAGTTTGGTGGTTCTGTTTTTAGGGCAAACATGTAAGGTGACTTTTGAATATTCTGTAATCCTACATTTCATCGTGTTTTCCTGCAAATGTCATCGTTACTATTTATTTTTGCAGTGGATTGTTTTCATGCCCAGAGTCTTTTGAACTGGATTCACCTAATCTTTGTTTACTGCATCACTAACAAAGATCAGAATTGCTCATATGATGTGCGGCTTTGAAGAAGTTGTTGAACATTGTTTTATTAAAAAACAACAACAAAAAACGACAAAAATTTTTGGCAATAATGTAAAGAATGTATTTGTTCTGGAAAAGATAGAAAGCCAAGTAAATTTGCCTTTCCCACTTGGAATGAGAGGTGTGGAATCTTAAGGCCAGTCAAATTTTTTCCTGTTTGTTGGTTCAAAAGAAAAGGAAAACAGAAAGATTACATCATAGGAAACTAAATTCTTTCCTTCTTTTCTGTTGTTTAGGTGGCTGGTTTATCGGCAAACTATGGACAGTCCTGAATGTTTCAGTGCAGCCCACTTCCAGCGTTACCTCTCCAGTGTCCTGGAGGCGCAGCAAAACCACAGCGTCCGTCAGTCCGCTTACGCTAAAAAGAACAAGCGTCTCTTAGTGGTCTTGCAAGGGTAAATGTTTGAACTGTTGCGTAGAATAAGGGATTTTCTGTTTCCTTCCTTTTTCCAAGGCATTTTTAAACTTTCCCAGTTTGAAGCAGTCAAATTTCTGGGCTAAAGTGTAATACTCTGTTGATTCCATTTTGTGTAGGTGCTAAACTCAGCTTTTCTGCAACCTGTTAATTCTTTTGCTTTGAAAAAAATGCTTTCCAAAGTCTTCCTTCAGTCAAAAGGAAGGACGGACTGTTTGGTTCGTCTTCCCTATTTAGGAGATGGACTGGGATTTTGGGCTGTTGATGAACGGCACTTTATTATTGGTGCAGTTGTGTTTGGGATTGGTTTTGGTTTTTTTTTTTTTTTCCCCTCCCCTGGAGTTCCTAGACAGAGAGGTGCTTGTCCTTCAAAGCCTGATGAGACTTCTTCTTGCACATCGTCTCGTATTTCCTTCAGAATTGCATTTCCAGTGGCAAAGTAAGAGTATTGGTTGTAGTCCCTGTTAGGACACGAGTGAATTATTTCTGCTTTTTCCCAACAGACTGATATTTTGCTGATAACAAAAAACATGGAATAAATGCACGTTTTTCTGCATTCTGTAACAAGTTGTTAGCTGAGTTCTCATCCTGCCTTTCATGTCTAATTTTCTTTGACAGTTTGTTAAAACATTGAATTTGTTTTGATGAAAAGTGGGGGTGGAGCACCTCCCTGTTTCTTTCAGAGGAAGATCTATTGTTTCTTAGCTATTTTGGTAAATTTTAATTTCAGTTGCTTCAGAATAGAAATTAATTTTGGGAAGTATGATATCAGGTGGCATAAAGATTATAATTATATCTCTTGGGTGCTTACAGTACCTTAAATTTTTGAAAGATCAGTGAGTGCTAGAGAATCTTTATTAAATAAATTAATAGTTTCCAGAATTTCTAGTCTGCAATAGAAGCGTAAAAGCCTGAGCTCCTGTGACTTGTGTTGAATTTTTTAAACAGAGGAGTGTGCTACAGTGAGCACAAGAACCAGTCTTTGCTTTTTTGCAAGTGTTTAGTATCTTTGTGTACACAGGTGCTTGCTTTTTCTTTGCATTTCTGGCTGTCCTTGCTTTCATTCTTTTGCACTGTTAGCTACAAAAAGTGACACAATTTTTTCAAAGTTCCAGTTGATAAAAGATGAGAAGAGAGGCAGTACTGCATGCGTGCGAGTTGCTATCCAAATAAATATTTGCACATCACTTCTCATCTAAGTTCTGAGTCTCTGCTTCAGACTGAAAGGCTACATAAAGATTATGACCTCTGAAACGCTCTTCCCTTGATACAGCAGACAATACTGAAGTACCACTGATTAACACATTTTGGGTAAATGCCAGTTTTCTGGTTTTGATTACCAGGCTGCCAAGTGTTCATTTTTTTCACTGAGAGCGTAGATATGGAGCTTAGCATTTTCTTCATCATGGTTCACTCTGATGGTGCTAAAAACTGTAATTTTTTCCATGTTAGAGTTAGGGTTTTTTTCTTAAAGTTAGTATGAAGTCCAGTAATGTTTAAAATAAGTGATATTCTGGTAGCAGGAATGGGTAGTTACAGGTTTTCCATTTTTTCTGGATAGTTGAGTGTTGGTATAGGCAGCTTTAAAGTAGCCAGAGTTCTCAAAATAATGCATTAGCTTGATACCTGAAAGTGCGGCTTTGAGAGGAGTTTGTAAATGGCTGAGAAATAAACACCTGGAATAAAAACTCAGGTTCACCTAAACTTTGCCATCACACAGAAGTATAAAACAGCAGTGGCTGGAGTACTGATAAAAATTGGACGCGTTAATTATAGAAGCATGCTTTAATTAGACCGCTGAGAGGTCAGAGGTGTTGCTTT
The DNA here is from genome assembly GCA_011057875.1 of Pterocles orientalis. NCBI lineage: Eukaryota > Metazoa > Chordata > Aves > Pterocliformes > Pteroclidae > Pterocles > Pterocles orientalis. Next base: position 60,334 of record WKFP01013416.1, read on the forward strand.
TTACTTTATTTTTTTTACAAAGTGTTTAATATGCTTGGCAGTAGGCATAACGTGCTGGTGTTACATTACGCTTTTTGTGCTTCCTGAAAGCTGGACTTATCAGTTGCTCAGTGCGAGTTTTGTACTGCTTTTCTCTCTAGTTGTCAAAAATTTATTTCTAATGTTACTTGCAGTCAGCTTAATTTGTCTGGATTTGCGAAGTTTTGAACAGTTTTATCACTATTTTGGAAGGCTTTCTTAGAAACCTGACCTTCTTGCAAGCTCTTGATTTCTGGTTAGATGTTGAAATGTGTCGTTCTGTGCCTCTGAAACCATATTTCATTTTGTTTTCTTACAGCTACACGGATGTGATTGATGTTGTACAGGCTCTGCAAACTCATCCTGACCCAGATGTGAAGTCGTCTTTCATCATTGGAGCAGTTAATACTTGTGTAGAGCCACTGAGTTGCTATATGGAACACAGGTATGCTTTAAGATAGTTTTACTAGTTGGAAAATAGATAGCTAGGTTTATGAGATCACTTTGATAATAATTATATGTGATGGTTAAAGGCCATATTAACTGTCTAAAATCTCATAAAACTGCTGGGCAATCCATCTTGGGTGAACTTTGAAGTGCTGTTTGGTTTATAATGATGACATTTGGTTTCCAGTAGGTATATAATTATATATAATAATAGATATACTCTGGCTAAGGACTTTATAAAATCTGCTCAGTTAGCTGTCCTGTCGTGTGTGCTTTTTAAATCATTCTTTTTTTTTCTTCCCATCTTTTTGTGGGTGTAACTATAAGTTGAGACGTGCATCTCGGTTTGGGTTATTGATTGTGCCATTATTTTTGGATATTAAATTAAGACTTTACAGATTTAAAATACGGAACTTATGGGAAGCAGTCCCACATTTTGTTGAAGAGAATGACAAAGCACGGAAGCCAAAGCGTTGCGAGCATTAAAATCTGATATCCTGGGTTACTGCAGAGGCAGGGTGGGGAGGAAACGGTAGCAAAGCCAAGTCGCTGACATTTTAAAACAGTGAGGTATGGTTGCTGTTTCATAGCATGTGTACGTGCTCCACGCTTCAGCAAACGCAGAACTAATGTCGTAGACCTATCTGTAAAATTGGAATGCTTAAATTTTGCAATTATGCCTTGCAGCTGATTTGATAAATAAGTGAAAGCAGTTCCAGTTTTCAGAGTTCTTAGCATTGCTGCTATTTGTGATAAAACTCTGCATCGCAGCTTAGAGCTGAAATGCCGGGTTATTTTCTAAAAGTTATTTTTAAAACATTAGCCCATACACTTCTTGTGCTTTACACTAGTCGATAAATAGCTGTTACCTTACTGCTTCCTTTTGTCTCCGTGACAAAGCTGGTAAATAAATAATAAAAACCACATTAAATATTGTTGAATTGATGCTGGAGTGCTGTTTCAACTTGTTCTTTCCATAATTATAGGAAAGACAAGTTCCATTCTGAGTTTTTTTTGAACTATTAATGTGTTCCTGGTCATGGTGCTGAGTAGTATTTATAGCAGCAGTAGCCTGCAATCCTTTGACTAACATTGTTTGTCTCCTGAAGTGCCGGAGCAATTGAAGGAAGAGGCTTAGCCGATGCTGTGGACTGGGTCTTGCTTTGAAGTTTCTTCTGATAAGAGCTTCCCAAGTAGCCATGTACTCCCAGTGACTAGTCTTTGGCAGTTTCACTGTGAGAATCGAGAAGAGGGACTTGAATGTCTGACTTGAAACTTTTGCAGTCAAGAAAATCAAAACTATTTCTTGTCCCAGAGTTCATTCCTGTAGAGATCGAGCTCTTTCATGAGCCTGGGGCGAAGCTCTCCCCTGCCCTGGCTTGCTATTCAACACAGGGAAGAGGTCGTTGAAGTAGAACAGATAAAGTAATATCCCTGGAGCTTTTGTGTGCATGATAAAGCTGATTAAAATAATTTTCCTTGGCTGACACAGTACCAGAAGCTGGTATGATATGTACAGAAAGCATTATGTACGTACAGTCTTTCCATGGAGAGTTCCCACTGTGTTTGGAAGGCACAATTCTGTAGGGGAAGCTTAAAATTCCTGTTGTTTAAGTAGAAATTAAAGGAATATTGAAGCCTTTCTGACTTCCTAGAATACACAATAGATTGTGTGGTGGGAATTAGCTTTTAAATCCATTAAGGAACTAAAACCATCTACAAAACTAACTTTTGGGGAAGAACTCCTGAAAGATATAACCTGCCGGGCTTTGACAGTTATGGATTGAGGAAAGGAAACGTGAAGATGTCAGTGTCCAAAAGAATGCTTTATTTAAATAATAATATTGATTTTTGATATACAAACTTCTGTTTTTTGTAGGCTTCTTTTTCCCAAGTTCTTGGACCAGTGTTCCCAAGGTATGTGTCACTTTTCTTGACTTCAGGCTGTACAGAACAGGTAGCTGAGCCATGTGGCCAAAGAAATACCCTTTAAGTGCATATAGTCAAAGGATCGTGGTAAATTCGGTGAGGTAAGACCCATCCGTGCAGAACAGACAATCTCTCTCTGTGTTATTAAACACCATAGGTGCCTGGAGAAGATGTGAGGATATGGAATTTGGTGTGTTCTGGTTGTCCTCATCTGCAGGATGGGTTTCCTAAGACCGTGAATTAAACTGCCTACCTTTAACTGCTGTGACTTGTGCTGTGTTGTTAATCTGCGAGTAAAATGGGTGGGGTTTGAGCTCCATCCTCTTTCGGGGAGCCATCAGGGAACAGAGCTCTCATTTCACTTCTGCTATTCAGGAAGGAGAAAGGGAGCTGGTTACCTTGTTCCCCATATCCTCTTCTTAGTGCAGCATGGAGGATCCTTGCAGGATTCATTTGACGTTGCAGCAGACAAAAAAGTTTGCTTGCCAAAGCACTGTATATTCTGTTTCATATAGTGGTTCATTGGCTGCACTGTCCTCCTTGCCAGGCTCGGAACCTAGAGCAGCTGTTGGTGTAAATGGGATACAATCCTTCCTGAGCTATCATCAAATACATTCTTTAAGTTTCAAGAGCAGAAGCAAATTAAACTCTAACATGGTTACAGTTGTTTCTAACAGTTGTATAGCTGATTTACGCCGTTACACCTGCGGATGTGGTGTGTGTATATCTGAGAACAGTTCTCCCCAGTCAGATAATCTTTATTTTAGGGAGGCTGTGAGCTCAGACTGACACTGGATAGACCAAAGGCAGTTGAGATTTTTCTTTTTAAGTTGCTGCCGGACTGCATTTACTGCAGAATGACTTTCTGGGCTTACACTGATGTCTTCCCAAGTGAACTTCAGGACTGGAATTTTTGTGTTCGTAATTACTTAAATGCAGTTGTCAGGGTAGGATGCTGCACTTTTCTTGTGGCTGTTTAAACTGTGGTGCTCTGGCTGCCAGAATTATGCCACCTCTTATTCCTGTGGGAAGGGAGTCCGAAAGAAAGAAATCCAAAAAAAATGAAATTGTGAACGAGCTGAAAAGTATGTAGGTGCTAGTATATAAGTCAGTATTTTGTTATTTTGTATTTTATTTGGAAGAAAAATGTTGGTGCTACAAATTGGGGAACTGACCGATAGATAACGATCGCGATTATATCCATGGGTGAAACTGAAGAGAGCAGGAGAATGTCAAAATTAAGAATACAATGAAATATTAATAACTACTGAGAAGCTGAGTGCAAGCATGCCTTTTTTCTTTTATGACAGAACAAAAGGAAATAGACCAAGCTATATTTTTTTATTAAAGTGCATTTGTACAGACCTGATTGGGTGAGAATTTGTCATTGTTCAGGGAGGAACTAGAAATGCTTAGGACAAGCACAGCTCGTTTTCCTATGGTCCAAACATTGAAAGAAGGAAAAATACCGGAGGTTAGAAGAATGTTCTTCTGGCAGTGAATGATTTCTGCGTGATGCAAGGTTTTGTCATCTTGTTTTCAGATACAAAATGTGACATTAGATAGCCTCGAGGTCTATTTGCGTAAAGCAGATTGTTTCCCATGAATAGGGGCGATTTTGATGTAAAAGGTTTTAGGAGGAAAAGTATGCTTTGAACCGAGATGTGGTACGCTCGCACACTTTCCAGACAAATGCAGAATTGGATGGTAGAAAATTTACTCCTGCATAATGGAGGATTCATTTCTAGCTTAATAATAGCAGTATTTAATGAGACATTCATTTTGCTGAGAGATGTCTTATTTTTTTTTTGTCCTATACCCCAGTATTATTGTTTGTGTTACTGTAGCATCAGTTGGCCAAGACTGGGGCTTGTACAAATGTGAAAACAGAGACTTGCAATGCGGGTATAAGTACAGATAGAGGCAAGTAGGAATTAATTAGACTTTTGGATGCTTACCTTTTCCACGTAATTATCTTGCAAATATTTTGGAATGAGCAGGGTTAGCCTTTTGCTGCTGCTTTCCAGGTCTCTTCTGCTGTGTGGCTTTCTCTGTAATGTACCAACGCATCTTATCAACGTGACATCATTTTATATGAGTGACACTTTCTGCTCGAAAAGCCACGAGAGGAACAGAAATGAGTGAGGATCAGAGAGAACTGACAAAGCCTTGAGCCAGAATGATCAACATTTGCAGTTTTGTTTTGTCTCTCCATTGCGTGCTTGTTTAAACTTAAAAAAAAAAAAAAATCTTGCTCCCATCTGTGTGCTGTAATTTCCTTTTGTCTCACTCCTTCCGAATATGTGTGTCTTTTTTTTTTTTTATTTATAGCACAGGAGCTGTAAGATGACCTCTTACTAGTCTAAGGGCATATTGACATCTCTTGTGTTGAATATTAAATTATTTTAATGATTAAGATATCACTGTTGTTAAATATGCCCATTGTACATTTGGGAGCAAAGAGGATCCATTATTTTTATAAAGCGTATGTATTTTTAATCCATCCCTGTTTCTTTGCTTCTGTTGAACATGCTGTTCCCCAGGCTGCAAAACTTTTTTTCTTTAGGTGGATGTATTAATAATGAATTAAACAAAACTGGGTGATCTTCAAAACACAATAGAGAAATGGCAGTGACAATTCCAATAGAAAAGATCAAAATTTTTCCTTACTAAAGTCGTGTAGGCATCTTGCAGTTCTCAGAAAGCTGTTTTTCTTCTGGATTACACTACCTGTCAGTCAGTTCAGCATCACGGGCTGTTGCCTGCTAACCCAGGGCCAATTTTAGTGGGATGCTGGCACCTACGAGATTTATGCCTAGGTGTGTGCAGAGCCAAAGCCTGTCGGTTCCCCCGGCTCCGAGCAGTCTTCTCTTACTTCCAGGGTTGCGTGGGAGTTTACAAGCAAGGATGACAGCTAGTGCCCAAAAGCTGTTCCCCTGAGACAAGCACAAATGGAGCGGAGATTGATGGAGAAGGAGTTTGGGCGAGGAGCATGAGACAAGACACATCAGTTCCTGATTTTCTAGTTATTTTATTCCTTGAGTCTTTTTCTTAATTTTAAGCTTTGCCAGCTTAGTTCTTACCTCTTCTCTCCAAGGCATTCTAACTGTAATGTATCCTTCGTAGCATTTATGTTGTACAGCCTTCTGTGCCAACTTCACAGAACTATTTTTTTAATTGAACTTGACTTTTAAATCAATATCAAGTTTGGGGATATTAAGAAAACAATCCCACTGCACATAGCACACCCACAGTGTGGTGGTTCTCGATTAGCTTATTCCTAATTGCA
>WKFP01013418.1:18168-53557 GCA_011057875.1 Pterocles orientalis
GTTTTTTTGGGTTTTTTTTTTTTGTCGAGGATCTGTGTGTTTGAGGACGTGGGGTAGTTTGCATGTAAAAAAAGATGCGATGCAGCTTCTCCTGGATACAGGGGCAGGCTCACTGGTACTTGACCATCCTTACTCCATGTCGGTATTTCCCCCCTTTGTGCAGGGAAAAGGCAAACGAACCTGGTGCGCTGCTTACAGCTGGATGCAAAGCTCCCCAAAGTGTTTGGGTTTGGGTTTTGGTTTTTTTTTTTCTGCAGTATTATCAGGTCATTTGGGCAAAATGGGAAGTTTCTAAAAATGGAGTTTCTGGAAAAGAATTTTAAGGCTTAAAATAGAGAGAGGATGCTTTTCTTTTGACATGTTTTTTAATTGAAAAAGCTGTTTAGTCTCTGAAGCCGTTAAGGGAAGAACATATAGGGTCGAACCCCGAGTGGCGATTGCGTGGTGACCCTGGTGTCCCCTCTGCCGCACAGCCGGGAATTCACAACCGGGGGCTGCCCGTGCCTTCACCCTCTTCCGTGGGGTCCGTGCCGAGACCCTGGCGCGTGGCTGGGGGCTGCGCCCTCCTCCTTGGGGAGCCGCAGGCCGGCTCCCTGGGGTCGTTAGGATAATTAATGTGCGTGACGACGGGTCTGTCCTGTGCGGGTGGGATGCTCGGAGGCAGCGGATGCGCTGCATCGTTATTCCAGGCTGGGGCTGGATCCCACCTATTGCCCCGAGTCTCTTCAATGCGTGACCGAGAGGGAGAGGCGTGGCTGCGTTCATTTTTTACACCCTTTTAGGTGGCATTAGAGATTTGAAGGGACAATCCGAGCACCGGAGAGGCTCAGCTGTGCCTCCAGGAGACGGCAGCTTTGGTTTGATCCTTTAACGCGCTGCTGCACGGATGCGTTTGTAGGGTGCGAGGAATCTTCATCCATTTTTTCGCAATGAACATAGCAAAGCTCGACGCGGAATTTAAGTATCAGAAGTGCTTTCCCCAGGAGATGTTAGGAATCCTGATCTCCTGTCCCCAAACCCTATTATCTACTCGCCCAAAGTTTGCAGCAGGAAGCCAAGACCTTTCCCTACATCCCGCAGAACCCACGGCAGGTTGCTCACGTCCGAGGCAAAAGGCGACAGGACGGGGTTGGGAGCAGCAGATAGAGAGGGAAGGGGAAGAATTTGAAAGTCTGAATTTGAAAATTTGAAAGAATAACCAGATGTACAGAAAATGTTATTTTAAAAAAGGGGGTTTAAATAAAACACCCCCAAAAATCTTTTTTTTCTTTGCAGAAAAATAGATGAGGCTGAGCTGGCGGTGCCAGGGCAGGGGGGTGACCTCTCGAGGACTTTTTCGGGATCAGCACCTTGTGCGTCGGGTGGGCAGCCAGACACTGACCCCGGGCTGATTTTTTGGCACGTCCCCAGGGGATAGGGGAGAGCTTTGCCGTGCTGACAGCCCCGCTCGCTCTGGTTTCGGTGGTGGGTGGGCACAGGAGCGGGACTTTGCCTCCCCATGCAGCGGCGAAGGGTTTCCAGCACGCCCGGAGCTCCCGGCGTCCTCCTGCAGGGATGCTTCATCCTCAAATATTTTTTGGAGACAGGCGTTCCTGGCCAGCAAAGGGAAACCTGCGTGTGACGGTGCAGGGAGGAATTATTTTAGAGCCTGGCTGGGGTCCATGGACGCAGCATGACCGAAGCAAACCTTTCCTCTTTTTTTTTTAATTTTTTTTTTAATAATCTAAAATAAACCGCAGGTCGATGGCTGTGGATTTTGCACCCAAAGCCCCACGTTCTCCTCCGTAGTTCCAGCCCCTGACCATGTGCAGATTTGCCGTAGGGTGCCGCGGGGCGAGCAGCCGTGCAGGGGGGTTTGCCAGGCACGAGAGGGGGGTCACAGCGGTCCCGCAGGCTGGGGTTCAGGCAGCGCCGGAGGGGGGGACACTGCCGACATCCCGCTTTCCCACCGGCAGCCTGAGCTCTCCAGCCAAGGGACAACCAACCTCCCCTGAAACCTGCTGCAAAAACTGTCATGCAAAGCCACCAAGCCCCCCCTGCATGCTGCTGGGGGGCATATCCTCCATTATTTTCTTTGCTTGCTTTCAAGGGTGGGGGAAAAAATAATTTTAAAATGTTTTTCAAGCCTCATCCAAAGCCTGGGGGATTTTTTTCCGTAATATTTGCCTATGAAGCGAGGCTGGGGCTCTTTCGAGCACCCCCTTGCCCTGTCTGGGGGGGTGAGCGGCGCCGTTTCTCCCTGCACGTTAAAAATTGGAGATTTTTTGCTCTGTTGCAGGCTCGTCGCGGGGACCCAGCCCCCTCACCATGGGGGCTCAGGACACCCTGCCCGTCGCCGCCGCCTTCACGGAAACCGTCAACGCGTACTTCAAAGGGGCCGACCCCAGCAAGTAGGTGCTGACCGATGGGGTCTGGGTGTCGATATGGGGCGGTTGGGACACTTGTGGGGTGCTGTCGAGGCTTTGGGGATGGGGAGGGAGGGAACGAGGTGCTCTGGGCTCGGCACACGTGTGCTGGGGTGTCAGGGAGGGGTTCAGGGTTGGGATGCTCATGGGGACATCCCATCGGTCCCCATCCCTGCAGGCTGGTGCAAAGCCTCCTCTCCTGCTGCATTCTGAGCCCCTCTCCCCATTTCTTTCCGCCCCCCCACCTCGGTCTCTGCGTCCGGCGCTGCAGGTGTATCGTGAAGATCACGGGGGAGATGGTGCTGTCGTTTCCAGCCGGCATCACCCGACACTTTGCCAACAACCCCGCTCCGGCCGTGCTCACCTTCCGCGTGCTCAACTACAACCGGCTGGAGCACGTCCTGCCAAACCCCCAGCTCCTCTGCTGGTAAGCCCCCCCTCACCAGCATCCCATTTTGCCCTTTGCACATGACCCAAAGTATGTTCCTTGGAAGCCTGCCCTGATTTTGGGTAGGAAACTCTCAAATATTTGCCGAAATACTCCGAGAGCAGCCCCTTTGCCGGGCAGAAGAGCATCGGCAGAGAGGAGCAAGGGCTTTGATGGGGGTTTGCTCGTTTTGTGCCTCGTTCTGCTCGTTAGAGCTCCTCTTTGCAAAATGCGATGACCCGGAGGGCTCTGAGGACGAGGCAGAGATGCGCGGGAGGGAGGCAATATTTAAATACAGGATTAAACGTGGGCGCAGCTGGGGGCTGCATGCTTTGTGGAAAAGTATTCTTCTTCGAGGCGGCTTACGCAAAGGGTTAATTCTCCCTCCGTGCAGTGACAACACCCAGATCGACGCCAGCACGAAGGAGTTCTGGGTCAACATGCCAAATCTGATGACTCACCTAAAGAAGGTATCGGAGCAGAAACCTCAAGCCACCTATTACAATGTGGATATGCTCAAATACCAGGTAGGGGGGGTTTTGTGGAAGATAAAACCCTGCCAAAAAAAAAAAAAAAGAAGTGCATTTAACGTATAGACGTAAAAAAAAGGCATTTCCCTAGCGCAGAGCAGAGATAATGTGCATTGAGGGCATGCTGCCCCGCTAGTCCCTTCTGAATGTCCCGAGGTTGCCTGATTTTGGGGCTGATTTTTGAGCCCAGAACAGATTTTCTCTGAGAACACGAGGTATTGCCCCCCCTCTGAAACCAAATGCAATGACCGCGTCTGTAAAATGGGATTTCTCCCCTTCACCCCTACGGAAACTAAATGTTTTTTCTGTGTCATTTTGGAAGGTGTCTGCCCAGGGTATTCAGTCTACTCCATTAAACCTTGCAGTGAGCTGGCGGTGTGACCCTGCAAGCACTGACCTCCGCATCGACTACAAATACAATACAGAGGCAATGACCACACCGGTCGCTCTAAACAACGTCCAGTTCCTCGTCCCCGTCGATGGAGGAGTCACCAAACTTCAAGCCGTGCTTCCTCCCGCTGTCTGGTAGGAATCGCTCATCCCACAACCAGCGCGTTTGCTCTTGGCGACCAAAGGAATGTAGGGATGCAACCAACAGCCCCTATTTCGGGGTTTGGCTGCTTTAATCCCGGGGTGCAGAGGGATGCACGGCCGTCGGCGCGGGCACATTGGCAGCGGGGAAGCGGGGCACGGACCCGCTGCCTCTCGCCCATCGCTCCCCTGCAATGCCAGAGCGATGGGTTCTTGCTCGGGTCAAACCCAAAGCCGAGCTCCCAGAAGCGCAGCACCGGAGCTGATCCCCCAGCCCACACGGATTTTAGCAAAATTGAGATGTTTCCTTTCAAACTCCTTGTTTCCTACAGAAACACTCTTCTTCCTGTGTTTGTAGGAACGCCGAACAGCAAAGGATATTGTGGAAGATCCCCGATATCTCGCAGAAGTCAGAAAACGGAGGTAATCCTGCCAACGTGCGTGTTATTAACTCTGAATCCCCCAACCAGACACTGACGCAAGTCCGGACGCACAGATTCCCGCTGGCGCTCGCCGGGGAGGATGCTATTTAAAGCCAGGAGCAAAGAGCTTTGAAAGGCAGGGCTGGGTGCTGCTGGTGCTGTTTTTCCAGCCGCTTTGGCACCATGGGGGGGTACAAACACACCCGTCTGGGATGCAGATTTTTGCCAAACCCTTTGCTCCGTTGCCTCTCTCTGCGTTCAAAGGCTGATGCCTTGTCTTGCATCCCCATCGGGGCAACCGCAACCTCCTGTGGGTCACATTTCCACATGTAAATCATGCAGCTCAGCATGGTTCTGAAAAATTCAAATCTGCTGGGTGGATGGGGGGATTCGCCTCTGCCCCCCTCCCCGGGGGATGCTGCTGGGTTGGGTACCGCCGTGGGCTTTGCTTGCGGTGCTTCGGGCATCTCCGTGCCTTCGCCGGGAAATCTGTCCCTGGGATGCGCGGCGTGCCTCTGCGGGGTTGTAAGGGTCTCGTGCGGGATTTTTAAATCGCAGGTGTGGGGTCTCTGCTGGCCCGATTCCAGCTGTCGGAGGGGCCCAGCACCCCGGCCCCCCTGGCCGTGCAGTTCACCAGCGAGGGGAGCACGCTGTCCAGCTGCGACATCGAGCTCGTCGGGGCCGGGTACCGCTTCTCCCTGATCAAGAAGAGGTTTGCGGCAGGTAGGTGCCTCGCCGGTGGCTCCTCTTGGGGTGGCAGTGTCCCCGACGGTCCCCTCCAGCCGTGCCAGCATGCCTGGGACTGTCCTTGCTCTGTATTTGTTGACCAGAGGTCCCACCACGGCACGGCGTGATGGGGCTGGCCGGCAGCAAAACCTCCCTTGCAAGAAATAAATCCTGCTACGGCGTACGAGAGCCTTGAATTTCACGGGCTTGTCTCTGCTTGTGGATCTTGCGTGAAAGGCAAGGTTTGGGGATCTCCAGGAAGAGCTTTTGCCCCATTGCTGCCAAGAAATTTTCTTTTTGCCCCATTGCTGCAGAAAAAGAGAAATAATTTTATTTTTGTCCCGTTGCTGCATAGAAACCAAATATTTTTCCGTGTTCTGCTCGCTCGTGGGGGTGCAGCGGAGGTGGGAATCCGTCCCCCGGGAATCAGGGCTGCACCCTCCCCGCAGCTGATTTCTCATCCCATTTCCAGGTAAATACTTGGCCGATAACTGATGGAAGCTTATGGAAGTTATGGAAAATAATACGGAAAATACCCCAGGACTGCTGTGCGTGGAACGGGTTTTAATTACAGTTTAAGGAAAACGAACTCAATCTTGCACTCGGGACATTTCTGTTGGAAGTGTCGACAACTTTCAGCAATTTTTTTTTTTTTTTCCCCTTGGAAAACACCGTCTTGACCAGTCCTACAGTATTTACTTCTAGATGTAACATTGTTAATGGTTTTAAAATGTAATTATTGTATTTGTAAATTGTACTCATTCCAGTAAGGCTGTATTTTGGCAGTTAGACACTTGAGTTTTAGCATTTTACCATTCATGAAATGGATGTAATTTAAACCGTGGTATATAAATTTACTAGTAGTACTGTCGAATGGCACAATGCTTACAGAGGTAGATTACATTTTGTCAATATATACGATTTAAATACAATACCGATAGCTGTTATGAAGGGGGTGCCTCGTAAAGAGAGTGAAGTAGAACCCACACGCTGATTTATTTTTTTTCTTCAGTCCTTAGTACATCTCACGGTGACGAATAAAAAGCTCTATCTTCAGGTTGAGCTGGTTGAACTCCAGGAAAATATTTCTGTAAATGTGGAGGTTCCTAATACAGTCTCCCAGCAAAAAGCAGGAAAAAACGCCACTTCTATAAAGAGTATTTACGTCCAATTTCCACTGCGAGAAACCTCCGTGAACGCGTCCTTGCTGTCCTACAGCTGCAGATTCCCCGTCGGGAGTGCCAGCAGCACGACGAGCGCTTCTCTTTGCCCCGTGCCCTTCCATTTCGCAGGGGTGCAGATAAGGAATTAAGCAGCAAAGAGGCTGGGGAGCAACTCTGAGCTTTCCTGTCTGGAAAAGTAATTGCTGTTTTTAAGGACACATTTTCCAAGCAGTTTGCAGATGTATGGTTGCTTTCCTACATTCCTTTGCTTGCTTTTTTCCTTTTTTTTTTTTTTTCCCTTCCATTTTTGAAACCCCCACGGGTTTAGAAAATGCTTTGACGACACGCAGCCCCCCCACCATGCCTTTCCATTTAGGTAAAAGCAGATATATACAAAAATTGGAGAACAAACACAACCTAAGCCTGACCTTGGTGGGACGGTGTTGGGGAGCAGGAGCAGCGGGGGGGCTGCCGAAAGCATCCCCCTCTCTGGCATCAGGAGCAACTGTCTCGTGGAGATGGGAAAACACACAGAACTGCTAAACTGGAGACTGTGGGGGAAAACTGTCCGTGTTTTCCCTGGGAGGTGGGCTCCAGCGCTGTGTGTTGCTCCTCGCCCACGCAGCACGCAGCATTTGGTTTAGTCTCAGCTTACAGCCCCGGTGGAGAGCGTGGTTTAATGGGAGAACTTGGAGATCTGGGGGGGAAAAAAAAAAAAAAAGAGCATTTTGAAATTAAATGCAGCTGCTGTTCAGATGTGCAGAGAAGCAGAGGAGCGGCCGCTGAACGCGGTGCTGGGGACACTAGGAATGAGCGAGGTGACAAACAGTGCTGATTTTACAGGTGCAAATGTTGCCGGGATTAGGCTCGTGCACTTGCGTTGGAAAACTCAGCCGGTGCGTGTTGGGGAGTGCTTGCTCATAGAGCAGGTTGGAGTGACGGAAGAAAACAGAAATCCATGCCCATCTTAAAAGGAAATTAGGAAATTTAGAGATATTTTAGGTATCTCCAGGCTGGGAGATGTAGGAGAGGGCGGTTGAGTTGTGTGTGTGCTCACAAAAGATATCAACGCAGGAGATAAGACCTCATACATCTTCACAATTTTTTGAAGGTACACTTGCCAGTACTCCTGGATGGAGCATTCAACTTCATTAATAATTTTCCCCCTGAAGTGGAAATACGTCTAAACTGCATAACCTCACCCTGTCCGACACAGGAATAGGGTGAGGTTTAGTGGAGGGTGTCCCTGCCCATGGCAGGGGGGTTGGAACTCGATGATATTTAAGGTCCTTTCCAACCCAAACCATTCTGTGATTCTATGCTATAGGGCAAAATCAAAGAATCAGGTTTTGCACAATCGGTTCATGCTGTGTACAATTGTTATAAAAACTCATGCTTCCAAAAGATCTATGTCTTAGTCCTGAAAACAAGGATTTTATAATGTAAATATTACCAGAACATAGATATTTTACTTTATATTTCATTTGAAAAACAAAGTGTTTACATTAGCATTGGGTTTTTAAATGCTTTCTAAACAGAAAAAAACCCATAACCCAAAGCTCCCAAGCTTGTCCCATTAGTGCTGTCCCCCAAAACGGATAACCTTTGCGAGGAGATGCCACTCGGCATTGATGGTTTCAGTTTTCCTGCCCTGCTGGTGTCCAAGCGGAGGGGCAGAGCAGCAGAGTGCCCTGGGGATGCTTATTTTGTCAGATATCTGTCTTCCCACATGCCACAGGAGCGTGGCACCCCAGCGATACCCCGCGTGGCGAGGGGGAACAGACCAGTTGTGTTTCTAAGTCTGAAGTGCAGGAGCTTGGTCTCCTTTCTGCCTGGCTGCGAGAAAGTGTCAGCAGAAAATAAAGATTATGGGCAGCGTAGCAGAGAGCAGCTCCGCCAGCGGGGAGCTGAAAAGGCGGCAGGGATTTGGTTGCTGTAAATCACCTGGATTTCTAGAGCGAAGCGTCGGCACTCTGCTCCTGAGGCTGGGGTCCAGCAGGTCTTTTGCCAGGTCAGGCTGAGGCTGAAAAGAGGGCTCAGCCCTCCGGCACTGCCCAGCACAGGCACCCCTAGTGATCCGAGTGAGAAAAAAAAAGAAGATAAATAAAGGAGGCATCCAAATCATAAAAAGATGTGAAGCACCCAGAGAAAGGCTTTAGCTTGGTTATTTCCAAGGACCTGTCCCTTTGGCTGTGTCCTCAGCCACCTCTCCTCTGGGGTCCCACGCCTGCCAGGTCAGGGTGCCCGCTGTTGGAGCAGGAATGTTTTTCCCCACCATGGACACCTGCAGACCTGGCTCTTGAGATGTTAGGAGCAGGAAGTCTTTTTTTGGGTTTTTTTGCATCTTTTCTTCTTCTGTTTGTTGCAAATATTCAGGATCCTCAGCCAGCTTACGGTGCTCCTCACAGGAGACATTTCAGACCAATTTTCTATTTTAACAATATTTCTTAATACCTATGAAATTGCTCAATAGTATGAAATACTGCCAGATAGAGAGCTTGTCAGGTTAAAATGACATCCTGTTTGGCCAGGCAGGGAGGGGATGGAAGACAGTTTCCCAGGCAGGCTGCAGGTACCGTCACACTCTCTCTGCAGGATGCTGTCGGGATATCTCTCGCAGCAGTGCCCAGGGTTTGGGCTGCGTGGAGAGCACAGAAATGTGCTGCTTAACTTTATCATTTTGAAGCCATGCACACCTGCAGGGGAGACCTGTCTGCCTTCGCCTTTTAACATGCTCACAGGGCCCTGGGGTGGTTGCTTAGTGCCCAGTTGTAAAAATTGGTCCTGGGTGATTATTTTCTCACCGAGGTCCCTGCCGAGACCTTGCCGTGCTGCCATCGCCACAAGTTGTGCCTGTGTTTGTTTCCCTAATTCTGTATGACTCAAACCAGCCGGCGATGGCACTCTGCTGAACCCCAGCCGCCACCGTGCAACCCTCCGAGATTCCCCCACCAGGAGTATCACGTAAAGAATCACCGCCTCGCTTCCTCCCAGCAGAAGCATTTTAAAATGGCTGGCCTGCAATGAAAAGGTGACGTTATTTTTAAATGACCTAAGAGAGGGTCAAACATCTTTTATTAAAAACATTCAGCCTTCCTCGGATCTCTCCCTCGGTTCCCTGCCTCCTTCGGCAGCGGTGCAGTTCCTGTGCCCAGCGGGCGCGTGGTTCAGTTCTGTGTCGCAGAGGAATCCTGCTCCGTTTCACCTTTTTTTTTTTTTTTATATACGGCTCCTGGGTCTGTTACCCGAACACCCAGCATCTCCTTAAGAAAGCCACTTCAACACATTGAATATGGAATGATTTTTTTCCTACATTTTGTTGTGTTTATGTGAAAATGCCTTGGTTAAAAAACTTCATTTTGAAGCTTACCGTGACCAACATACGTAACATCATCACATTGTACTTTCCTGGTAAGAAATTACTGTCTCAAAGACTTCATTTCATAGCCATAAACCTTATTTTCTTCTTTTTCTCGCAATTTCACAAGGAAAGTAATTCTTACAGAGCCAGGGAGTTTTTACATTCATCAGTATTTTAATTCTTATTCCACTGCAAGGCTAGAAAAAGATTTGCAGAAATACCCCCGCCTTCTGCATGACCTCCCCATCACTTTAGATAATGTTATCCCTGTTAGAAATCTGTCTTTTTCTGGACAGAGGGTGAATCGCTGCAGGCACGCCGTCCTGCTGTTGGGTTCGTAATCCATGCAGGAGGGGATTTCCACCCCAAAAGTGCTCTGTGGTCGATGAAATCACCTGGTTGCTTTGACGGCATTAAATGCATGGAGACGTCAGTCGTGGTCTGGGACAGGAATCGAGTCGGGTTGTGGTTCGAAGCTCAGACGGGGTGGGTGGAGGGCACAGGGCGCAGAACCTCGCTGTGACGCCTCTGAAACCAGAGGAAGCCCCAGAAACGAACTGGATTTCCCAGGGCATCGTTTTATGAACTCCCTCGTGTATAAAATGTTTATAAATATTTGTGGATTAAGATACACAGGTCTATTTTTAAGATTTAAGTTAAATAAGTTAATTAACGGCTGGCCTTTTTTGCCTGAACGTGCAATGAGATATATTATACCTTTAGTCTACGATGGCCTAGGTACTGCTTAGTCTGTGATGAAAACTTTGCTGCTTACCTACAGTTCTCAGAGAAAAACAAACAAAACAAAACACAAAAGGCGAACAGGTTTGTTGCACAGGGACTATCGCAGCAAAGCTTTGTATTTGACCACTGGTAATATGAATGTGTTGTATTGACTCGTTGAAGATAATCATGAAACAACATATTTTAAATGTTACTTGCCTTATAGATTAGAGTACGACTATGTGGATATCATTTTTGTAAATAATGTTTTTTTATAAATGTCTCCATCCTCCCCCTCACCCATTTTCACCAAAACCTCGAATATGCAATTATTTGCCATGCATCCCGTTGCGACAAATAAAACCCCACGTCAGGACAAAGTTTATTAATTCTATACATAAGAACCACATTAAACACCCCACTGAGTTGCAATTTAAATGTGATTTTTTTTTCCATTGAAAATAAACAAAAAACAGTAAAACACTAATTTTTCCGAGTGAGCTTCGCTTGCGTGTCCAGCAGCACCTGGGGGCAGAGGTATCAGAGGCTGCCACGTCCCTGTCCCAAAATGTCACCGCTGCTGGAGCCGTGGCCAGCTTCCCAGCCTGGGGACAGGTCGGGGTTGGCACATGGGGACATGTGGGGATCCACAGGGACATGGGGACAGGTGGAGCTTGTGGGGACGCATGGGGGCTGTGGGGACATGAGGGACTGCGGTGGAGGGGTCTTGTAGGGGTTGAGGGGACCCATGGAGGTCATGGGGACATGTCAGGGGTACAGGGACAAATGGGGGGGCTGTAGGCACACATGGGGACCTATGGGGGCTGTAGAGACATGCGGGGACCCTGGGGTCCATGGGGACACATGGCGGCTGTAGGGACACATGGGGGCTCTGGGGACACATGTGGGGACCCATAGGGTCCATGGGGACACAGGGGGGCTGTAGGGACACGTGGGGGCTCTGGGGACCCATGGGGGCTGTAGGGACATGTGGGGACCCATAGGGGCTGTAGGGACATGTGGGGACCACATGGGGGCTGTAGGGACATGTGGGGGCTCTGGGGACCCATGGGGGCTGTAGGGACATGTGGGGACCCCTGGGATCCATGGGGACACACGGGGGCTGTAGGGACACGTGGGACCCACAGGGTCCATGGGGATCCAGAGGGATCATGAGGACTTGTGTGGGCTATAGGGACATGTGGGGACCCGTGAAGGATGGGGGGGACCCATGGGGACCCACAGAGGTCATGGGGACTGTGCAAACCTATGGAGACCTGCAGAGGTGACAGGAACCCTCAGGAGCCACAAGGACATCAGGGAGCTGTGGGGACATGGGGGGACACAGGGAGGCCAGGGGGACCTGTGGGGACAGTAAGGACATATAAAGACCCGCAGAGGCTGTGGGGGGCACCTGTGGGGGCTGCAGGACACAGAGGATCCCTGGGGACCCAGGCGTGCTGTGGGGACATGGAAGCGGGGGGGCGGCAATATGGCGGCCGCGGCCTGGGCGGGAACTCGCAGGGGCGGGAGGGCGGTGCTGGCCGCCGCCCTCCCGCCTTTTCTCCTCCCCTCAGCAGCGGTGAGGGGATGCATGGCCGCGACTTCCCCTCGGGTAGGTCCCCGGGCCGGGCGCTGTGTTGGGGGGACGAGGGAAACGTCCGAGGCGCTTCAGCGCTGTGGGGTTTTTTTTTCCTCAGAAAACCGAGCTTCACCTCACCGTTTGTTCCTCAGGTCCCTCCAAACCCTTCCCGCTGGCAGCTGTGGATGATATCCTGAAGGATGTGCTGGGAAATTACCTGAGGGAGCAGCCCTACGAGCCGGCCCGCTGCAGGGAGGTGGTGAAGGATATCGCTGAGGTAACGCCGCCATTTTGTCCTCACGCCTTGACGTGAGGTGGCTGTCGAGGGCCAGGGAGGTCCCTGGATATAAATATAAAGTGTTAAAACTTTCAGAGAGCCATCAAGATACACCAAGGGTTGGTTTGAGATGGTTGCAGGCTTTTATGATTTTAACCATGAGGTTTATTCAAGCAGCAGTGGCTCTGAGGAAGCAAACCCTTCAGTAAAAACTCCGTGCTGTGGTTGCTCTTGTCCAGAAATACCATTAATAAGTTTTTAAGTATGTATCAGACCTTTCTGAAGTAGGCCAGCTATGGTAGCGGCTGAATTCTGCACAATGACAGGTGTGCAAGCGCCTTGCTGGTTAAATCCAGCCTTGCTGCTGAGGAAATTGTCCTGATCCTTTAGGCTTTGAGCTGGTTTGGCCCAGAAGAGCTCACCAGCATTTAAAACGTACTGTCTGCTCTTCCTTTCTCCCCTGTAATCAGCAGGTAAGCTGGGTCTGTTTAGCCTGGAAAAGAGGAGACTGAGGGGTGACCTAATCAATGTTTATAAATATGTGAAGGGTGAGTGTCAGGAGGATGGAGCCAGGCTCTTCTCTGGGACATCCAGTGATAGGACAAGGGGCAATGGGCTCAAGCTGGAACATAGGAGGTTCCATTTGAATATGAGAAAAAACTTCTTCATGGTGAGGGTGACAGAGCACTGGAACAGGCTGCCCAGAGAGGGTGTGGAGTCTCCTTCTCTGGAGACATTCAAAGCCCGCCTGGATGCGTTCCTGTGTGAGCTGATCTAGGTGTTCCTGCTCCGGCAGGGGGATTGGACTGGATGATCTTTCGAGGTCCCTTCCAATCCCTGACATTCTGTGATTCTGTGAACACGTATGGAGGAGAGTATGGTGTTCGCCTACAGGAACTCCTTACTTGCATTTCTGTAGTCCAGCAGGAAGGTGTGCCTGCTTTTAGCAGGTGGGAGCGTTGGCTCCCTTGTGGAGTGACCACAGCAGCATCGATGACCCCTCTCCACGGGGCTGGGGGAGTTTGCGGCACACATTTAACATGCCCAGTTCGAAGATTGGCATCAGGATTGTTGCAAGGGCTGTACAGTGCAGTGCTTGCACTTGTCTGTCCCAGAAAAGCAAATCATCAAGTGTCCCCTGTAAAGAGAGCTCACCGCTTGTGTCTAAGTATGTTTTTCTCTTGCAGGTGATTAAAGCTCGGGTGAAAGACCTTGTGATACCAAGGTACAAGATTGTTGTGGAGACACATATTGGGCAGCTGAATGAGCAGAGCATGCAGATCGGAAGCCGGTGCCTCTGGGATCCTGCCTGTGATACATTTTCGTCGTACGTGTTCAAGAACGCTTCACTGTTTGCTCTTGCAAATGTCTATGCTGTCTATTTTGAATAAGGAGGTAGTTGAGTTTAGCAGCAGGAGAAATTAACATTCAGCCTAACTCTTCCCGTTTCTGTTGCTGAAAACGGTTGTGAAGGACCAAGGCGCCTTTCACCTGTTTTGAAATGTGGTTACTTTCAGCGGTGAATGTAATAACTGTATTTCCCAGAGCTTTCTCTGGCAAGTGGTTCTCTGTGAAATACCACTTTACACCTCATTCTAGCTGCTTTCAGAACCAGATATCCCTGTAATACTTTTTTCTTCCCTCGCTCCATGGTCCCCAGGTAGAAACTACAGAGGGATTTTTGGAAACTAAAACAAACACATTTCAAAACTATCCCGTTAAGTGCTATTTGCGGGCAGCTAAGCCCGTGCAAGTCCCCGTGGCCCCAGCTCCGTGCACATGCTGTATTGCAGATGCTGTGTCCTGTCGAGCTGCACTAGCTCAGTGCTGCAAGTTGCTCTGTCCTGCCTCGAGGACGGAGGGATCCCTCCAAACCTTCCTGCTGGGTCCAGAGATGCCCCAGGGGGGCTCTGTGGTGGGAGGGCAGAGTGAGAGCCAGGAGCTTTGCTTGCTGGGGGGCTGGCCTGGCTGCCCCTGAGCCCTGAGAAAAGCCCTGAGTGCAGAGAAGGTAGCCTGGGAAAAGCAGTTCTGCTTGGAGGAGACTAGCTCTGTCCCGTAGTGTTTGAAATCAAGTGAAAAATGTCTTCAAATTATATCGTGTTTGGAGTATCTGACTTATCTGGGACCTTCTATTGAAGGTGCTTGAATCTAGCAGAAAAAAAATGGCCTTGGGGTTCTCTGCTGGCGCCTGCTTGTAGTTGAGGGGGGCAGTACAGCCCCCTGGGTGCAGATGAACTGCCCGCTGAGTAGGACCTCGGGTGGATGTTGCTGGAAGCTGCTGGGATAGGAAATAAATTATGGCTACCGTTGAGGGGCTGGTGCTGACTGGTGGCAGGTCTGGTGCTCGAGACAGAGTTTTTGCTGTCCACATTTCACAGCTGAAACTTGCTGTTGGATTTTCTTATGGAAGAGAGCATGCATATAATAAATTGCTGATTTTGTCACATTTTATATGCGAAGCTGAAATTAGAACTGTAGTTAGATGGGAATAAATATTTGAAATATTTGTACTCGTGACTAAAAGTTTAACACTCTGTGGAATCCAGACAGCCCAACAAGAGCTATCATTGAAGCCGATTGCTGCTTTGCACTACAACATTTAACATTCAGCCTTTACTCCCTAGTGTACTCTAAATAAAGATAAGGTTAAATAATGCAATTGAAATAATTGTGGTTTATATCATGCTTATTTTAATAATACATGAAAGCTGTGACACTGAACCTCGACAGCGTCTGCTGTGTTCTAGCACAGCGAACTGATCTCTTTCTCGCTGCAGCCGATGCTGCAGCAGGATGTGGTAAGCAGCTTGACCGCTTCGCGCTTTTTCAGCGTAGACGTTTCCCTGCTGCGTTGCAAGTCTCGCTCTGTCTCCGGCCTGGCGTTGCGAATTTCTTCGCCGTCAGTCTCCCGCATCTGGTCTGTGTACATCGAGGCGTCTGCATAGCCACTGTTCTCTTGTGAGAAAGACAGGGGATTTTCACTCTCTGTCGCATAAAAATTAGAAGCTAAAAATTAGAAGTCATGGAATCAAGAGGAGTTTATAATATTTCTCTTTATCTGTGGGTTTCCTGAATTGCAGATATTACATTAAGGCATCAGATACCCCACAATTTCAAAGTTCCTGGATGTTCCCACTTAAATTACGCTTGCGATTCTTGTGCATTTTAAGTACCCCTGGGTGCTGCCTTGTGGAGTTTGTAAAGCTGTAGTAGTTATCTCGCGTAGTTCAGCAGCGGGGGTTTCTTCTCCGTTAACAGACTCTCCGGCAGGGTGTTGCAGGTGGCATCACTTTTTAGGTTTAAAGCTGCTGCTACAACAGAATTTTCAAAAAAGGCAGGTGTTGCTGCAGGGAAAGTTTAGAAAGCCTCTCTTTCCATCATCTGCCTCATTTATTTTCTCCTATCAGAGTACGAATTTCTGGCAGTGCATGTAATGGCTAAATTTTCTGATTCTATATAATTTATTAGCACAATTTATAAATATATACAACACCATGTGAAGATATGTAAATTGCAGAGTATATGTTCAACATTAATTATAATATTCCTAACTTGTAATAAAGTTTCTGTTTCTATTGGGAAAGTGCTGTGTCCTGCCAAAGACAGGAATGGGGGCACAGCGCTGCCCTGAGGCCCAGCCTGCAGGTGATTTGGATTTTCGGAATCCCCCCCGGAGTTAGGCACACCTTGCAATTAATTAACACTTACCAAGCAGGGAGCGATAATCAATCAGCTGCCTCCTCCACCGAGAGCCGCCGCAGGTGAAGACGACGGCTCTGACAAAGTCTCTCCCGCAGAGCTTCACGGTGTTCCCTTCACCTTTTCCTCCGTGTGCCGCCATCAGGAGGAAGAGCAAGGCCAGCGCCAGCACCGGACCCCTCATGCTGCAGACGTGGAGCTTCGATGGTGAGTGTCACCGGGGCAGAAGGGATCTGCGAGGCTGAGGTGGGGAGTTTTCCTGAAATCCTCTCATTTATACAGGCGGCCCGTCCGCTCCACTGGGTAATGGCTCATTCTGAGGATGACTTCATGTTTGCTAAAAACAAGTTAATCGCTTGTTTCCGGTAATGTTTTAAGTGATTTGGGATTTATGCTGGGATTTTGGTCGGGTATTAAAAGACGTCTTAAGACTGTGTAACTGCTTTACTGCAGGAACATATTTAGTATGACATGTTTGTAGGGTGTGGGCTTAGATCAATACTGCTAATGTGTATGTTCTGCGAAAAGGAAAGGGTGGTTACTACATAATTTGTAGATAACGAGTTTTGTCTCTGTGCATTTTCCACGCCGCTGCGCTACGGCAGCCTGCTGCCCAGTCGTGCCTGCTATCGCAGTTTAAGCAATGCTGGGTTTTTTTTCTGCTAAATGATCCCAAACTAGAAGAGAGTTGACTTTTTCCACCTCTTTGTGAGTGACGGGGTGCGATCCTGCACGCCGAACTGGCCGTAACGAACCGTACGGAGCAATGTCGTTGTTCGACAGCTCACGTCCGTAGGTATTTTCCTCGCAGACACGGCTCATGTGTCCCTGCAGTGAGGTGGGTGGATGTGCCCCTTGTCCAGAAAAGCACAGAAAAGAGGGGGAGATGGCTTTCAACACAGCACAGCTACAGACTGGCGTCCTGGTCATCCTTTTCCCTTTGGTAATACCTGAAAGACAGACGCGGGTTCACTCAAGCAGCGTGGCGCCGTGTTACGTGCCCTGGGACCAGAGGTTAGCGGCTTGGTTTACTTTTTTGGATGTTGTTAGCAGCCGTTGCTGTCAACTTCTGTAAAAATTCCTGCAATAAAATGCCTCAAGGAGGAAATTTGGCATTTACGAGGTTGGAAATTTCACGTTTAAGAACAGAATACATGAGGAACTTAGGAGATCTTTAGGACTTCCTAGCACCACAAGTGTTTTCCAGCACGATAATGTTACAGTTAATTAGTTTACACTGTGAGCAGGGTGAATTACAACGTGTTACAGCCTTGACAGAAAGCTCCTTTTTTACCAGTAGCATCCATAAGTAAATAGTCGTGCCCACCGATGGAAAATCTATGGTGTATTCTGTTGGGGTTTGTAATAATGATTAACACATGATTCACCTTAATGGGTGTCTGTCTTTGAAATGCACAAAGATTAATTTTATGCAAGGGTTAGCTCGGTGTTTGGTGTAAAATGTGTGGAACACAGAAGGAAATGAATGTTAATGCATCACAAACGAGCTTAACTTCAGTGATGGGTTTAAATGCTGGATGTTTATTGTCCGGCTAACGAGAGAGGATGGATGTTCTGCATCTATAAAATACACGTCTCACTATGTAAGGCTTTCGGGAGCCGGCAGCTATTGCCTCTGTCAGCTGGCAGGCGGAGGGAGCGCTTTGCTGCCGTCGCTGTGACGGGGGATCCTGCTGCCCTGGTCAGGCCACAGGGCTGTAGCCCAGATCTTGTCCTTAATTACTCATCTGTAGCGGTGCTCGTTATTTTCTGTGAGCAGTCAGTCTCTGCAAATCCCCTAAGACAGCCGAACGCTGCCTGCTTCCAACCAGGAACGTTCCCGACAGCTTTTGGCTCTCTGGCTGCTGGGGGTGGGCTAGGGGAGGTGATGAGATCTCAAAAAAACACAGATCTGGCTTCCAGAGCGGCAAACCTCAATCCTTGCTGCAGGACCACGCTGTTATCTCGTGGGAGGAGCTTTCAGAAAAGTGTCGGTGCAGAACAGAGTGAATTTAAACGGTAATTTACATTCTCCTGATTTGTCAGGGGCTGAAAAAGTTGGTCTCTGCTCTTGCTGGTTGTGGGATGATCGGCAGCTCGTGGGAGCACCTGATGCCGCTCAAAGCTCAGCTTTCACCCTCCGCGGTGGGTTATGGGATGGCAGCCAAGGCGGATCTGATGAAAAGTCCGTTCATTTGCTGTGTGGTGAGGACTCGGGCTGTGTTACGGAGCGGCCACTACAGGAGGTCATTTTGGCATTTTTGCTTTTTGAGTAACCCAAGGGAGAAAAAACCTTGGAGGAAAAAAGCAAGGAGAAAAAAACCTCAAGAGAGGAGATCTTTCTGTTACCTTATCTGTGTTACAGGGAAGGCTGTCTGTGTATTAAAACTGTTTGTCTAGTGAAGGGGACTTCCAGGGGAAAATTTTAGAGCATTTGAAAGAAGTTTCTAACCAGCGTGGTTTCAAAGAGAAATTTTAATGATTGAAAAAGAATAAACAGTCTCTGTTAACACTACAGCGAGTCTTTCTTGCTGTTTCCCAGCTGAGAAGTGGAATTGTTTAGCTACTGTTACATAGCTACAGCAGGAGCAATTATGTCATGTAAGGTATCAACCTGCGAAAAAAGAGGAAAAAAAGAGCTGTATGACAGTGTGATGGCACCCTAAGACATGCAGTGACCCAAAATTCCTAATTACTAACCGAGAACAGAATCACTTGTGCAAGGAGCGTTCAGAAGGTATTATGTCAGCTGATTCTTCTCTGGAATTCTGTTAAAGCTATGCTCACCGCTAACGGTGCTCCTTGAAAACAGCAACAAACAGCCTGTGGAGATTGCCTTTGTAGCATCGTACGTAGCAGCATACAGATATAGATCTTGTTTATATAGAAAAATATTTTTCAAGGTGATACACGTATGGTAGATGTGATTGCCCCTGAAGTAATTATCTCCCTTTCGCGTGAGTTTTCGTACGAGCCTGTCGTGCTGAGCCTTGTGCATCCCTAAGCCTAGCAAGACCTTGCTGTTGTTGGAAAGGGGAGTGGGCGAGATGGAGTCCTGTTCTGGTGACGTACCCGTGAAATTATCCCTGTCCTCTTATTAACTGAAGAACTTCTTATGCTCAGAGAACTTGCGCTGCTTCATGGTAATTTGTAGGAAAAAACCAACTCATTTTATTTTATAAGTTTAACAACAATGGCCTCACTTCCAGTTTTTAAGGGAAATATCTTATTTTGCTGTGTGGTGCAAACAAGGCTGGAAATTACCCGAATTCCTAAATACAATGCTGGCAATTGTGAATTTTTAATGTTTAAGACCCTAAGAATGAAGTTTAGATTAAAATCAGTATTTTTGTTCTCTCCAGCTTTAGTGTTTTGCACCATGTATCTCAGAAGGGGTTTTTAGAAGTACCGATCCCATTTTACAAATTGGGAACCCGAGTCCAGTAAACCAAAGCTGACATGGAATCTGTGCAATGGTATGACTGGAAAGGATCCTAGTTGTAAGTCAAGTCAAATTCTCACGTCATCTAGGCCAGAAAAGCCCTCGCCAGGATAAGGAGTGGCTTCTGAAGGAGTGCAGGCGAGGTAGAGCTGAGGGCTCATGGGTTTGCTGGCACCGATGAAGTGGGACTGTCTCGGTGGTGGCCAGGAGAGGGCACGTCACTCCTGCGCTGTCAGCGGGTAAGGGCGTTCTGCCAAACAGTCACCTGCAGTCTGCATTCAGAGGAGGAACCACCTTCTGCCCTTGCCCTAAGTGCTCCTCCCAAATCCAGCTGTGGCCAACCTCTGGATTTGCAATCAAGTGAAACCTGAAGTTCGGTGTTGACTTACCCGTTCCTGAAGTTTCTAGTGGTGTGGCATGCAGAGGAGCAGGAACCACCCCAGGTTTTAATCTGGTTATGGAATTGTACCTGATTCCACCTATTTTGGTGTTAGCTGCATCTTCAACACAAACCCCTTTCTGCGGAGGAAGCACCAGACAAACACGCAGCCTGTGAGGACCACCGCCTTGTCCTGGTGAATCGTACCTTCCTGCTGGGAGCAGCCAGGTTCTGCAGCTCAAACACGCCGACTTCTCCGATACTGTCTCCGACCAGCAGGCAGTCAGTGTTCTTAGCAAAGAGGACGGACGTGAATTTCGCTCCTGGGTTGGCAAAGCAAGCGATCACGGGGTCCAAGCTGCAACCCAGCAGAGGCAAGAATTAAACTCTAGCAGAAGTGCAGGAATGATAAAAGTTACATGTTTTTCTGTTCTAGATTAACTAAAAAACTAAGAAGTGAGGCAGTGTTCTGTTTGGTCTCTACCAGAACAAAAATCCCAGCTGCTATGAACTGAAATAATCCTGGTTGCCTAAAATCTGTCCTGTTGCCTAATATGGAGGGGTGGTGGTTAATATTTTTATTATATGAATAGCTGGCTTTTTGCTGCTGTAAGATTTGCTGGGCTGCCTGCTCCACTGCGGGCTTCACGCTGTCCTTAGTACCAAAGAGTACAGACCAGCAGTACGAGGCCACAGATGAACTCAGCTGCACGTGAGGTGTGCGCCTACTTTACAGCAGTGGGAAAACGGGAGGGGTATCTGAACCTCTGACCATCTTATCTTTATAATAAAGTAGCTCAGTTTTGTTATTTTTCCTTTTAACCATGGCAGTGGTAGAATCTATGATTTCTGCAGGAGAAAAAAGCACTTTTACCCTTTATCAGCTCCATGAGGCATCCAGCTCCTTCTCTTATCACAATTCTCGGGTAACTACCACCTGCTTTTACAAAATGCGTGTTTCAAAACGCAATACTTTCCATAACTAAGCAAGCAGACGGCGTGGAGCTGTCACGACCTGATAACAATACTGATGAGGCAATAACGTGTAGCCTCTGTGCCATGAAGTTTCGGAATCTTGAGAAAAGTAATTACTTACATACTGACACTGAGATCCCAAATTTCTACTCTGCTTTCTTTTGCTGCCGCAAATACGAAGGCTGATTTTGGAGACCACGTAATGTCCTGAACACAAGCGGAGGCAGAAGTGAAAGTTAGAACTGGCGTCTGTGAATCCTGCTGCCATAAAATAATGCTCCAGTCTGCAGAGCAGCTTAGGAACATGTCGGTGCTGAATGGATTCCAAGCGACTTTGTACACAGGACCCTTGGTGTTTGGGAAGAAACAAAAAAGAAGTTTGTGTTATTCTGGGGCTACAGCCTCACAGGGTGTTCTGACCTTAACAGCAAAACCAGCATTGTTTTCTGTGTCCCCGTAGGAAATTAGGATACAGCAGATATAATAAGACGGGAGATCTTGGGCATAAAAAGCATTCAGCTGATTCTGTCCCTTCCCCAGTTGTCAGGAGAAGCTGATGCTGAAAGGGCAGCTTCTTGGATGAAGCAAAGGCTCTAAGAAAAAGATGATGTGTTAAAGTTCTGCCATCTTTCTCTGAGAGGCAAGACTATTTAACTGTGGTTTCCAGGACAATGAGATTACTGGTTGTTTTGTTAAAGCAGAGCCAGAACTAAAGCTTTAAAACAGTTTATGGTAAAAATTTTAACAAAATACTTTTAAAAAGCCTTATAGTGTAGAAAGTAATCCTGTAAGACTCTGATGCTTTATTCTATGGTAATCCATTTCTAATGTAAGAAAAGGAGTTTAGGGTTTTTTGTTGCAGATATTTTGTTCAGTAAATATAAGCAAAGAAACTATTACATTTGTGAAATTAATTGAACAGTTTCTGCTGTGGCTACTTTTTCTATGTATCACCCACCTTATGGCCTCTGTAAGTGTCTAGAAACTGCTCACTGCGTGAACAAGAACACCTGTGGATGTGACCCTCTTCTGTTCCAGCAAGATAGAAATTAGTATCCTGAAAGAAAGGTAAAAGTAACCAAATTTGGATTAACCTATGTGTCCCTCATCCAAAAATACATGAAGGACGGGAGGAGTTTGGCAGGGACAGTCCTCTGAAGGAGTAAAGTGGAGTTTTCAGGATGTTGTGTGTTGGACTGTTTGCACGTGTGCCACAGAGGGGTGTGCGCAGAGATATCGGTGCCAGAATGTGTCCCATTTGCTCTGTGTGTTCTCCATCTCGGCGCAACACACACTGCAATTTGTGACTCCTGAAAATCTCAGACTTTCTGTGGTCCACATGGGCAAACACAGGGATTCTGCAGCTGCTCTGAGGACAAAATATTCCGCTAGATAAAGAGGATAAGTGCAGCCATCAAAGTCCTAGACTTGGGAGGTGTTGCACAGTCAATTTCTCACTGATTTGACCAACACACAGAGGAAAGCTACCCTGGGATCCGGCCCAAAGCCAACAGGCTGAAATGATGTACTTGTTCACGTACGGGGATTGCTTGCTGGGGTTACCTCATCATCCGTTTTGGGTAAAACCGTTATTAGCTAAGAAGCAAATTGTTTCAGAACTGAATATACCAGCCTAAGTCCCAGGTTAGTGCATATTAAGGTAGCTCCGGCTGAGGATCTCCCCCTTGCAGCATAGTTTTCCTGGATAACACTTCAGCCAGGATGGACTTTCTGAGCCTACCTTTGGGTGGAAGTCAAAGCACATTCCAGCTGCCTGTTGAGATATCGGAGCTTCACCTTTCCTTTCTTTCTGACCTGGTAATTTTTTCATTTCACTTTCTGTTCGCTTTATTTTCATCAGATCTGTGCAAATAGCAAGAGTTTTCGTCAGAGAGGCATGGGGCAGGGCTAGGAATAACTTGTGCTTCTGTGGAGTGCTCAACGGCTCTTAAATACTTAGTGTATGATAATTCCCGTAAAGAATGTCACCTGAAATAAAATGAAGCAATTTCAGGTATTATCCCTCTGCAGGAAAGCTGCAGGGGAAAACGCTTACCAGTGCAATCCAGTCTCTTCTGTATGAGCCACTCGGTTACCCGGCCGTCTGCTGAGATACACATTAATCTCTCTTTTTTGCCATCTCCTGTTGTACCTCTGTCCTGTTCCACCCACCTCAGCTGCCATACAGGTCCTGTGTGTTTATTTGGAGATTCCCTGGGACAAAAAATGCTCATGATAAATCATATATGAATGAAGATGAAGACAATATATTTGAAAAATAATTGACCTTCCACTTTGTATTGAACGTCAAGTCTTCTGACAGAAATGTAGTTTAGCTTTTCTTTAAAAAAAGAAAAAAAAAAACCCAAACCATTGGCTGTTTTTTGCAGGAAAATTTTTCTTTTATCAAACGCGTTTGATATTTCGTTTGAGGGCACTGTTTAATGTGCTGACGTACCTTTCATTGATACCTGAATCATGAAATCAATCTGCACCTTGCAGGAGACTGCCTCAGACTTGGGGAGCCGCCCTCAAGGCAAATGTCTCTCTGATCATCCCTTCTCACATTTTCTCCTTAACTCGTGCTTGTCCCTTACCTATTCTGAAATTCTTTCCATTTTTGGCAAATAGAATCAGGGAGAAAACACCAAAAGCATTTAGGCACTATCATAAAATTTGTGTCTGCAGTTTTGCTCCAGAAACTTGTAGTGTTGGAGGGAAATGTAGGCATTTCCAGTCAAAGCTGGAAGATCCTGGAAAAAGTTGGAAATGAAAAAATTGTGCAACACCCCTGAGCGTTCACAAGCCTTCCTTATCCAGACTGTTACTATTCCCTCAGCCTCTCAGTTGTGGATATTCTTTTATTTGTTATTTGCTAAGACGTGACCAAGGTGGGAGAAGATGGGAAATCACAGCCTTACCTGCTGTCCAAAAGTGCGGCGTTGTTACGACTCCGTACGTTATAGATTGCGACAGAACCATTGTACATTCCAACTGCTAAAAGATTCGGGCTTGTCGTGGAAAAATCCAAAGCAGTAACGCCATGCTCACACTGGAAAATACGCTCTGGCCACTGACCAGTAGAAAAATACAAGAAGGCTTTAAGTTAGTTTCTTGATTTGCCTTGGTCTTCTCAGCACTGGATTCTCAATCGCCAGGCTCTGCTGGAAAACTCCAGTGCTGATGACCGTAGGGGCTTCTAGACAGAGATTAGGCACCGTATTCTAAACGGTTCTGTTTATTTCTTGCTGCAACTGATAACAGTAGGAAAAAGAAAGACAATGCAGAAATAGGGCACTGTAAAATAAGGTAGATGGGCTTACCCCAAACCAAATACTTAAAAATCAAGTTCCCTAAAATTCACCTATGTGAGAGCAGTGTGGGGGGTTTTGTTTGATTTGTTTTTTCCTTTTTAAAAAAACTTGGCATTTTGGAAAATTTCTCCAGTTGTTTCCTGTCTTATAAAGTGAAGGTAAACACCTTTCCAACTTAGCTGAAGATAAAATGCAATCTGACGTGCTTCAGGGAGTCCGTAAACTGCTCTTTTAATGTCGTTTTCTGTGTAACCAAAGAACCGATTCAGCTCTGTTGTAAGATTAAATCCTTAAAGTCCCAACACTGAGCTCTTGAAATGGGAAACAGCAGAGTGTTTGTTTGCAAAAAACTGTATTTTCATGTGTGTGCCAGACCTGATTTCTGAATGGTAGGCACCTGGGGACATGAGGGAGTCACAAGAGTGTTTGATTGTTGTTGGTGTGATAAATACGCATCAAAGACTTGACTCTGCATGATTTAAATTAGTCTAATACACAAATTTGGGAAAGCAAAGTTTGTAGAACAAAACAAACAACCAAAAAAGTTGTGTAATTTGATGGCAATCAGGTGACTTTTACTGTGTCACTTTGTAACCAAGATTTCCAAGGTTGGTTTTTTTTTAATGGCTACTTAAAGGAAGGTGTAAATGTCACATCTATGAAATCTACTGTCTTTTTTGACGGTATTATGAGAAGTTAAGATTAGGTAATTATATTTGATGATGTACCTTTAATTTTTTTTTTCCTTCAGCCTAACAGAATTTCATGGTACAATAGAAAATAGATGGGAAAGGATAATCCTTAAATTTAAAACACAGATATTCTCTGTAGTGAGAGTCTAGAAGTACTGTACAAATGGTCTATAGATTTTGAAAAACAAAAGGTAAATGGATTTATTTTCACATTTGCTGTGACTTTTCCAGTCTAAAAAATAATTTCTGCATACCTGGGTCTACCCACTGTAATAATGAAACAGATTTACAGCCTTGGGTAGGTGGCCCTAGGGGTTGGGAATGGGACAGGGAGATCTGCATTGCTAGGTTGCCCAGCGTGGACTGGTACTACCTGAGAGCTGTAACATCTGCTAGCTGCTTGCTGGCCTGTGTGTGAGGAATTTAGCTCCTGTGAACAGACGTCCGTGTTACCAAACCACCAGTACAGTCAGCACCTCTGCTGGAAGTGTTAATTGAGAGGACGGACAGGCACAGAAACTAAACTGCTTCCTGCAGGCACCTGCTTTGGGTCAAGATTCAAGCACGTTGCTAGGTACTGCAATAAAATCAGTTTTCCAGAAATGTGTGATTTGGGCTAGCAAATTCAACCTTACTGGCTAGACTTTGCTTTTTGAAACAGGAGGAGGGAAATAAAGCAGAAATAGTGCAGCAGAAAAATGCATTGACAAAAAAGAAAGAGAACAAACTGGCTGCTCGTTACCATGGGGTTCTTCAAGGACCAACAGCAAGCCAAGCCCTTCTTCTGCTCTTTGAAATCAAATGCTCCGTAACCAACAGCTAAAAGATCCTAAAAGCACAGGTTAACAGATCTCAGTTTAACTTGAAGTTCAGTTACATGTTTTTAAAATAACTTTCTGCTAATAGTGACTCCCAGTGCAAAGTCTGGAAGAGTAATGCTCATGTCATATGCAAGTAGAACAACACACAAGAAAAAGAGAATTTCAGAATTTCTAGACTACTGGAAACTGATTCACTAAAAGTGCATTCACAGTCACAATCAGCTGCGTGTGTAATCCCCCTCCCTGGCCATCATCAAAATACGTCCCCTTCCGGAGATTCTGTAACTGTACTTTAATGCTCAGTCTTTAATGGAATATGTAATAATACTTTTACTTTTCTCTCTCAATGTTAGCTGTAAACGGGGTTTCAGTGGCCACCCCAAACTCCTAGCTTTTAGCTCTCTACAGTGGGGTCTGGTGAATTCCCTTCATTCCTTTCCATAAGCAGAAGTAAGAAACAGCAGCAAGACTTCAGTCTTCAACTCTAATTTTTTTTTCCTACACACAAGTAGCTTGTGAATCTAACACTTTAAAAGCAGGTATTTGTTTGCCCTATAATTCTCAGACTGAAGTCTAGACATGTGTCCAGCTTTACAATATCTGGGGATCTGATGTACTCACAGTGTGAAATGCTCTTTATTTTCCCTCTGTTTTTCCCTTAGGGTAATCTTACTGGTTTTATGTTTCTCATCCTCACCTGTTTTACCTTCCTCCCATTCATTATTTTTGTTGTGGCCATAAGAGAGCTCTGTTGGACAAACTGAGCCGTAACATTACCTGAAAGTGGATATGTCCGAGTCCTCCTCACCTCCCCTGGAACCGAATTAAATAAACCTGGGCCAGCTGCTCAGAAATCTGTGCCTGGTTTTACGCTTCTTGTCCTTAAAGTTTGATGAATGCTGCTTTCTTGGGAGATTTTTACTGTTAGAAACAAAGATCTAAACTATCGCGAATAAACTCCATCAATGGTGATAAAGTTTAGTAGTAGGGGTTTGAATTTCGACCTCAGTCTGTTATCTCAACGTTGTTGTTCAGGTGAGTGCTCATGGTAAACTGGACCAATTAAATTAAATTCTGGACCAGTTAAAGCTGTTGTGATACATTTGTAGGAAAAACCTAGCGCAGCTGTCGGACCTGTGGAGTAACGCAGCAATATTGTTGTATGGAAGAAAATACAGAGAGGGGGATGCAAAGACAACCCGTGTGACTGCAGGACTGAATCCAGCTCTGATCCCTCCCAACAAAGTTCATCAAAATCAGGAGTTTATTTACACCAACAATTGCTTATACCATTGTGTAGGGGAACTCACCGGGTTTACTTTGTTCCAAGCCATGCTGCTGACGCTGTAACCCTTAGTTAAACCACATGTATATGACCACAGCCATTCCAGCCCGGGAGGCAGAATTTCCTCTGGGGTTTGATTTAGAGCTGACAGAACTGATGAGTCCATGAACGCTTCCTTCTGCTCTTCCTTCTTTTCCTTGTCGTGCTCTTCCTGTTTAGATTTTTTCACAGCTGCTACTGTACTTCTAGTGTCTGATGTAACATCGGGATCTAAAAGGCACAAATATGGTGGAATCTGAGTAGTGATGTTTCACTTACCTAGCTCCAGTCATTCACATAGGAGGACAGATTTGCCCTTTCAGCAAATATTTTGCAGGAAAAAAAAAAAAAAAAGAGTGAATATTTAAGGAATTAAGATATCCTAATTTCTAAAACTGTGGCTAAAATGTTGATGGGGACACAGGTGGGTGGACCAGGCTGCAGTGTGCCGTTATGCTCCAGGTGTTTAATGAGTGGGTTTAGCTACCCAGCAACAAGTTATGAATTTATGACCACCCCCCGCCAGGGATGTTTCTAATCTCTCACAATTTAAACATTGTTTAAATGGGGATTTTTTCAAGTTAGATCAGCCTCCTTATCAAATAAATTTTAAAAAGAAATTGCCAAAGACATTCCAATGCAAAAATAGTTGGAGAAGTAGCAAATTCAATCTGTATCTTTGTCAGGAGACAAGTTTGACTAATATTTTGGGTAAGTCTCAGTTTGTGGTGATAAGGGGAGATGAGCCAGCTGAGAACTCATTTATTCAATTCTTCCACCAAGCATGGCAGGGATGTCTGTTAAAGTGAGTGTAAAAATGCAAAGTTCATGTTGACATCTCATAAACTCTCCTTTCCTTTGCCTATCTCTTAAGTGACTTGTTTTCTGTAAAGACGTTCAATGAGGGACATAACTCGGGACTTTCAGTAGCATGCAAAGCCTTGTGCTGGAAACAGGGTAGCCAGTAAGAAACAAACCTGTAAGGACAGGCAACTGCCGATAAACTGCAAGTTTGGGTTGAAAAATATTCTCCATTAGAATCCTCTCCATGAAAAATAAATCCTGCTGAAAGTTTTCTGATGTTAATAGAGCTTCTGAATGACATTCCTCCTCTTTGTGGATTCTGGCAGGAACAGCACCTTCCGAAACCATTGTGGAAGGTATGCAGCCTGACAACAGATAATATGGGAAAAAATAGTTTTAACCTGGTAATACTTGTCACATAAAAGTCAAGGGGACATGAAGTCTCCTTCTCCACCTGCAAAATGCATAGAAGAATCTATTGTCATCAAAAAATAGTCCCACTATTCATTTTTACTTGCTTAAATTTGGTTTTCTTTTATTGCTCAAGTACCCAGGATGAGATACCTCAGGAATTTTTCACAATTGGTGTTTTGCTTCTGCTGTCCTAAGTAAGTTAGTACCAGCAACCTCTGTCACTATTTATTTACGGTCGTTTATGATGGCATTGTACAGAAAAGGTGTCAGTGCAGAGCCGTCCAGGATTCTTTAGCAAACCACGTGCCAGACAGGCAGACCAAGTGCTTTCTTCATGTAGTTTTCAGCACACAACATAGTGATACGCGTGGTTTAGAAGAATGAAAAAACCTGGCAGAAATGTAAACCTGGAAAAATGTTACCTCTGTCAGAAGAGATAGCCATAGTCTGATCATGCTCTTTAGCTGCATGCGATTTGCTGCTTTTCCTGGTTGTGGCTCTGCTACCTTCTGCTTGTGACGTAGGTTCTATTTCCAACGCATTAAATGTGTCATAGAAGTCCCAGTTAGTGACAGTCATCCCTAGAAATGAATTACATTGTTCTACACAAGCCTCTTGTCTCGGTCCATTATTACAAGGGACTGTGTACAGCTGAGCAAAGATTTATTTCTTGTACTAGAGCCCCAGCAGTCTGGCAGAGGGGCTTTGGAACCAAAGGCTTCCCTTCAGCAGGAGCACCTCCAGCACAATGCTCTGTAACCTCGCCTTGGTGGGCTCAGCTCTTCAAACGCGGGTTGGAATGAGCCCTTCTGATGCCCAACGCACACAAAAAAGGGCAAGATATGTTTTCAAATCAGATTAATATCTATTTGACTTCTTTTGAGAGTGATATATATTTTTTCACTCATTTTACATACAGTAATGAACACGAAGGAAAAATGTTTGCAGTAGCATTCCCCATAGTTTTCTTTGGCCTCCTACACAAAAAAAAAAAAGTTTGAAGTGAGGCAGAGCACATCTAAAACCTAGATATTCCTCTATAACTTTTTGAGAGCACTGAGGCTGGACATTCTGTAAAATTGCATCTAGCTTGTGAGACTGCCAAGATTTTCTGCTTTCCCCGAGGTTTTAGATCTCAGAACAGAGGTTCTCTTCTTTGCATTATGGCAAACAGAAATAGAAATCAGTGTCACTGAAGAGTTAAGGGGAAAAAAGAGCTGTGTCCTTTCATATTTCAAGAGCATAGCTGCGATGAGGTGAATTCCTGCCTCCAAAGAAGCACACTGTGCAGGCAGAGTGCTGAGGAGGCAGGGCACCGCAGCTCTCAGCTAGGGTAATGACTATTGTATTGCAATGGACACAGTGTACCAGCACCAACTTCAAGTTGTAGGAGGGACAGAAGAGGCCACCACAAATCACACTGGTCTGAACTTAAAGTTCTGGAAATGAAAGTTAAGGAAACATTGTCTCTGGCTTAGAGATGGAAGACAGAAAAAAAATCTCTTTTCCGCAGTATCCTGCCTGTACACGGGGAGTCTTCTGACGTCCCATGATTTAGCTGTATGCTGGAGTCTTCCCAAATAAATATTTAATAAGTAAATTAAATTAATAATAAACCCAACTATGTAGTAAATGGGAGCCCATTCTTATTAAATGCCCTTTCCCGTGTGGGAAGATTTACCTTTCTCTTCCATGATGATTTTGTCACATTGCACTTCCTTGTTCTTTGTGGCCCCATTAATGGTTTGCATCATTTTTTCTACATAGCGATCATTCCCAGGTCTATTTTTGCACATGTCAGCGTAAATCTTATTCCGTTCCCTTGGGGAAAAAAAAAAAGTATATTGACTTTCTGAAAAAACATCTGCATTCAACTTCTCAGTGTATTTAACCACAAGCTGAACAGGAGAGGACACTCTGTTCTGTACTGTGCAGGGTTTTTTTTGATTGCCAGACTTTATTTCACTCTACATACCATCTTTCAGCAGCTATTTCTGACCTTGTGATGCTGTTCTAAACCAGAAATGGCCTGTAGAGGCAGGCATCAGCAAAAATCCTTACTCCAACTACCTTTGTGTTTTGAGGAATACAGAAGAGTTCAGAAACACGTAGCTGTCATCATTTGAGAGTGAAAGGCAGCGCATCCAAGAGACAAAATGAAACTAGTAGGTTTCTATTTTGTCCAGCCCTCAGGTTCTGAAGGAATGATCAGAGGGAATTGTGAAACTTTTTCTGTTATTTTGGTTTCGGTATTCTAACAGCAGATGTAGATCTACACCCAGCCTTAGTCCAGCAACAGGTTCTGTGCTCGGGGAGAGTCGCTGGCTGCTCCTGTGCAGCTGGCAGCATGCTGGGCACACCAGCTAACTCTGATCTGTACGATGCTCTTCCTCTTCCTTCTCCAAAATCACCCCCGTGTGATTCACAGACAGCGGGGGCTGGAGTCCTGCCATGAACTTTGTGTGTATACTAGCAGAAAAAACCTCAGAATCTAAGCTGTTTGACTCGCCAGCTGCAGTACGTGCATCTCAGGCTCTGGGGCTTCCGCCTCCAAAAGCTGCGTGACAAGTCTATCGGGCTGACATCCGTCACTGGGACGTTTCAAGAGGCAGCTCCTGAGAGGAAGCCAAAAAACTGCGTGTTCTGGGTGAACTCCCTACCAAAGTTCATGGCCGTCCAGGGAGGAGGCTCTCAAGTGCAAACACACTGGATGCAGCTAAAGGGAGATGCAATATTTTACCAGGCAAGGTCACTGGCAGTGGGGTGAGGTTTCTTTGAGCTAGAAGCACCGCGAGGAGCTTCAGAGGAAGCCAAGGCCTGCTAGTTTGTTTATATCTTTGTTATTAAGCTCCACACCAAATCAATGCAGAGGTCTGCAATTTCTTACTGTTTTCATTAAAATTAAATTGTGCCATTTAATTACTTAAATTTATTTAAGCATGTAATATCACCCTTTTCCATCTTCTCTTTCCCCCATCCCCTGCATGTTCTCATCACCACCCCCTGCTTTTGCCAATCTGCCTTCGTTTATCAGTGGAAGAGGGCAGGGATTTGACCAGCAAGGCAGAGGTGTAAGGAATTCAGGCTGTTTTGTCAAAAGAGACACTCCAGCCCAACATGGCTTTAAGCAAAGGTGAAATGACAAATCGTAGCAGTGAGAACACTGAACCTGCGTGTGAGCAGCCTGTTCAGGACTGTGCGATCAGCAGAAGTTGGGTGTGCTGAGCATACCATGGGCATCTATGCAGCTACTAATATACATACAAAACTCTTCCAGCATTTTCGGATTCTGCAGACACCACAACAGATGGCATATCCAATATCCATAGAGTTTCTGTCTCTGTGAGGTAGATATCCACCCTCCTATCTAGGTCTTCTTCTGTCAGTTCTTCTTTTATCTCCTCTTGCCTCACCTGCGCATCTGAAAAATTATATGAGGGTAACAAGCGAGACCTATTCTGCTCTAAATTTAAAATAAAGCAAATTAATTATAAAAGTATTTTAATGATCAGGAACCAAGACTGGTGAGGCACTGAGTTCCTCTGAAGTGCTGGGCATCTCACATCCGCTGCCTGCAGTGCCTCACAAATCCCAGAGCTCCAAAGAAGAGCTGAAACCGACAATTATACAGTGTATGTTCTTTACCAGATAAGCTAAGAGCTGCTTCTCGTTGAAAGCCAGGTTCTGCTGTTTCATCCAGTATGGACTCAGTCGTCGATGCATTTGATATCGAAGTATTGCTGCTTCCGTACGTCCTTTGGTAACAAAGAAATAAGCAGAAATAGTCTGTGAGAGTCCAGATGTCAGTTAGCAAAGCACTACGCAAAGAGCAGCGTTGTTATCAGGATAAACCACAGAGGACGGCAGTAGCACCTACCGGGATGCTTGCCTTGTGAAAGAAGTCGTAGAAGGCTTAGGAAAGAAAATAATGAAATGGTTTGAAAATACTTAAAGAAGAATTCCTCTGAGAGCATATCCTGAGGCACTAATAGCTGATGGAAAAGGAGCTGGTGAACTCTCAGATTCATTCTTAGGGAATAATAACGTGAAGTCTTGGCTGCCTACTGAGCGATAATGCATACCCACAGACAACACTGTTCTCAACCAGAATTTACATCCTTCGGTGCTTTGCGTGTGCTGAAATGTCTTTGAAATGCAAGAGAAACTCATTTGAAGGGTTTAGCTTGTTAAAAAAAAAATAGGTGATGTTCATAGAGGGGATAGCTGTGATAACTAGAAGTAAAACTCAAAACATCAATGCAGTTGGGAGGTTTGTCAGCAGATTTTCTCTTCCTCAAAAGCCAAGTGTGAGCAATTATAAATATACTGAAAAAGACAATTTTAAAGATTTGTATTTAAAACTGAAGTTAAATAATTTCATTTTGGTTTTTAAATGAAGTGCTCTTGTCTCCAGAAAGGATGCATTTATTTCTCAGGAGGTACCTTGTGTTTTTATGTCTTTTTTTTCTTTTTTGGTGTTTACTTGTTTCTGGTTAATATCCCTACCTCCAGGATTATCCCCTATGATGGCCACCCTAGGAAACATGACAAAAAAGATAGTTCTCGAAGAGCAATCTCTTTTTCTCAGAAATCACAATGGCATCAACTTTGCCAAAGAAAACAGTAAATAATGCTTGTCTTTATTTAACTTGTATGTTTCTTCCAGTGCTACCTTTCCTAATCTTTTAGTCCCTTTGAATACAGAAACAGCAGCTCCCCTCCATACAGCCTGAATGTGCGCACACCGGTTGATAAAGGGATGTGGTTCATTATTTTTCATTTGAAACACAAATAGTTATTTACCGTCTTTTGCATGACTTAATTGAATTTGTCAGCCTGAAGATAAAATGCCTCAAATCCATTGACTTTGTTTATTCCCTCCGTAGGGAAGGTTTGTAAACGAAAGCTGGTAAGTACTGCAACATGTAATTGAGCAGTTTTAACTCAAAAGTTTCTGTAGAAGAATATTTTTTGAAATGGATGCACATAATGACACAGAGGTAACTTGCTGAAATTAGTTTAAAAAAGAGGATTCTTACTATGTTAACAAAATATGGATATTTGAACTGAAAGAGTCAGGTTTTTAGAAAAGGTTGTCTGTACTGAATAATTATCATTACAACTGAAACAATACTTTGAAAGAAACTCTTCAGTGAAACCAGACCTTTTGTTTCCAGAGCATTTTTGCACACCCGCAGCTAAGCAGGTATTGATATATTCTAGTTTTTGAAAAAACACACTTGGAGAAGGCAGAGAGCATCAGAAGTAGCTAAAGGGAGTGTATTAACGAGCTGCAAAAGCCCCTTCCCAGCTGTACAGCCTTGCCCAGACAACTGGAACACAACCTCCTCTATCTTTACAACAGTGTTTTGTCACATACGTGTGCGTAGGTTCTATCAGAACTTTGCATGCAGGGCTCACCGTTACCAAACCTGCAGTCTGGGTGTCTGCATTGTTGACCTGTGGGGTACTCATCCCTAAAAATGCTCCATTCTGGTACGTTACATAAGAAAACAAATGTCGTTTAGGAAAGAGAATTTGAATAAAATTAGAACTATTCCAGGAGCGTGTGCTGCAGTCTGCTTTCACCTGTATATATTCGCATTTCAGCAGTAGTTCTGACACAGTCACAAGTATTGACAAATTCCATTTATTCTATTTATTATTCCTCAAATTTAAATGATGACTATGGCAGACACATTTCTGTATTTAGACAACAGAGTGTCATTATTAGCCCTGCACAATTATTCCAGCTCTGTCTCTCTGAAGAGCAGATGTGTAGGAACCCTGTGAGACAGGATTTCAGAGACAGCAGATGGGCTTACCTTGGTAACGAACCTAAGCTAGCATTCACTCCAACAATGGCAAAAGGAGGGAGAAAACCAGATCCTGTGGCCTCACAGTACGAGCTTGATGGCAAGAGCTTGCCCTGCCTAGGTACAGCTGAATGGAAGAGTGGATGGGGTGTCACATCCTTTCCTTCATCATCAAAAACCTGCAAAAAATATTTAAATAATAGTTTCACTGTATTCCCAAAACAAGTGACAGCGATGACACTTGCAACATTTTATTTTATGTGAAACATAAGACCCCGATCCAGGCAGGAACCTGACAGAACAGAGGTAACCCCTCTCTGCAAATAACGCCTCATGTTCAGCAGGACAGGGGCGAGGGGGTTTGTGTTCCTGCTTTCCCTTCAGGGTTCAGCCTTAAGAAGGCTGTCACCTTCGCCTGGGACTTCTTTGGAACTCTCTTTATAGAAAAGGCTGCAAAATATCTGGGAACATCTATGTTCATCTCACTATCAGAGCCACTTCTCCTCCTTGGTCACCCCTGTTGTCTTTTCTGGCTTATTTCTTCTGTACTGATTACCAAGAATGGCTTATTGGCTGTAACTACTCATGTTGAATTAACAGTACAGCAAAAGCAAGCAGAGGAACAATTAATGCATCTTTTTTAATTATACTGCTCAAAATATTTTATTCTAAGAAGGTGTTTCGTAACGTCTTTAAACTCAAATTATGTTATGGGAATCCTCTATTATTTAGGTTAGGACATACAAATGCTACAGTCAATTTATCTCATTTAGATTTGAAAGCAAATAGTTCTCAGATTAGGAGGAGAACTCTTGCTCTGGTGTTTTTTTTGGGTTTGTTTGGTTTTTTTTTATTGTTGGAGGTTGTTTTTGTACACTAACCATCTGCATTTCAGAATGGATGAAGCTCTTGGATCATTTTCTTTCTCCACAGCTCTTCAACTTCAGACATGCTTTTTCTGTCCTCCTCCCTCTCCCACTTTCTTTCTGACAGCATTTAACATCTGCAATAACTCATATTTAAAAGTTTTTGGTAATAGTGTAAATGGTTTCTCACCCGTATGACAAACTTGTTACCCCCAAGAGAGCCCCTGTCCACAGCTTTGCCATCGGAACTCGTGGATTCGCTTCTCCAACTCGCTGTTCTGTATGCACAGATGCCACTTATGATGCTCGCTCGTTTTTGGCTACCAAAGCTTGCTACTGATCCTTTCCTTACTCGGAAATCGGCTGTAATAGTTCTGTTTCAATCAACAAAATACAAACAACCAAATGCAATCACCACTTTAATGAATCATAGAATTGGAGAATCGTGGAATGGTTTGGGTTGGAATGGACCTTAAAGCCTGAGTTCCATGGGACACCTCCCACTAGCCCAGGTTGCCCAAAGCCTCATCCAGCCTGGCCTTGAACCCCTCCAGGGATGGGGCATCCACAGCTTCTCTGGGCAACCTGGGCCAGCACCTTACCCCCCGCACAGGGAAACATTTCTTCCTCAGATCTCATCGCAACCTCTCCTCTTTCAGCTTAAAAGTTACCCCTCATCCTATCACTACACCCCCT
>WKFP01013418.1:54109-89585 GCA_011057875.1 Pterocles orientalis
CGGTTTATTATGGGGGGGGAAAGGGGGGCAGCCTTACCTGGGGTGGAGTGGGGCGGTGTGATCCGTCGGGGTGCAGAGGGATGCGCCTCTTGGCAGCTCTCCGTCCCAGCGCGAAAGAATCGTTTCTCCCGGGCTTTGATCGGAGCGGCGTTGCTCGAGGATAAAACACATATTTTACTTTCTTTAAATATCTTTCTGTAGTCGTTAAGACAAAGGAGAATTGCCTTTATAGAGGGAAGCACAGCCCTTCCAGTCTCCTGGGGGGGAGACCTGTCTCCTGAGAAAGGGAGAAGGGCGATTCGGGGGAGTTGCAGGAAATGGGAAAAGGGTTATTGACCTCTTCTGCGGGAGGCAGAGAGGGACACGGGTTTGATTATTGAGGTGTGGGTTTGTCCATCCCGATAGGATCTGGAGGAGCAGCTCTTCTGCTTCTTAGGAGGCAAGTTAGGACAGATTAATAGATATTTCATTAAGTTTTTTTCAAGTTATCCTAAGATTCCAATCTGAAGGTAATTTGCTGCTTGAAAGGTGTTGACAAATTAATAAGATATGCTTATTTGAAAGGTATGCTATTAAAAAAAAAAAAAATCTCTTCTGTGGGACAGGCATTGCTTCCAGCCAGACTGGGGCGGTTAGAGGGATTGGGATGAGGATATTTTACAGATGAGCTTTCTTCCCTTGAAACTCCTGAACATATGTGAATTTTTACTTAAATTTATATTATCTTTCCCTCCTAGATGAAAACTGTAATGAGGCTTTCTTCCTGTTACTGGTACAAAATGTACTAATCTAATCTTAGAAGTTAAAAGAATCTGCCTGTCTGTGTTTTTTTGTGTATCTCGAGGCGCAGAGAATCACAGGTCTGATCCCTGAGTAATTTCTTGGCTGAAAAAATATGGCTAGTAAACTCCTGTCATCTGGAGAGGTGAAGAGACATATTGGGGCACACGCTGATCTAGGCATCGCAGTTTTCAGGATCTTTTTCTCAAGTTTCCCCAATTGCTTGTCCGTTTCATTAATTAAACACAGCATTCCTGTGAAATGTCCAGGCTAGCTCTCTTCTGGGGGGAGCTGAGGCTCGCCATGTTGCTGAAGAGCCACGGGCAGTCCGCTGAATTACTTCCTATTCTGTATTGTCACGTACTCCTATTGACGGTACGGCAGTGATAGCGGGGAGAGTTGTAGGGGATCCGTGCTGCAGAGAGCAATAAAAAGTCCATGGGGTATGGAGGTTGGGCGGGTTTGGTTTTTCCCTTTATG
Source organism: Pterocles orientalis (assembly GCA_011057875.1). Lineage (NCBI taxonomy): Eukaryota > Metazoa > Chordata > Aves > Pterocliformes > Pteroclidae > Pterocles > Pterocles orientalis. Next base: position 55,370 of record WKFP01013418.1, read on the forward strand.
GACGTTGTTCCACTGGGTAAGGCTTTGATTACATGTCGGTCTTGATATTTTATGAAGAAAGGAAGAGGTGGTTTGTTTTTTTTTTCTTTTTTTCCCCCCTCACTCAGCATTTTGCTTTTTGAAGAAAAGCTAAGATGAATTCTTTGTCCTATTTTGGTTTCTTTATTTCAGGTTAAGGGGCAGAAGCAGCATAAAGGGGCTGTGAAAGCTTTGATCCACCTCTGGGATGAGTTCAGTGGCACAGGGGTGGCGGTGGCCGCGTGGGCTTGGCTGACATTCATTCGCAGCCGTTGAATTGTGCACACACATGGCTGCACTGTGGTCAGGAAACAATAAGAATTAAAAAAAAATTATTTTTTCAGTGATTTAAGCTAGGAGCAATGTCCTGATTATGGTTCCTAGAGCAATTTAGGAAGTGTGTAGGGGATCCACGGGAAGTATCCTTAGCACGGCATCACCACGGAAGCTCTGGTATCAGCCATCTGCCTGGAGGAACTGAAGATGAGTGCCGTGCTGTGCTGGAGGAGGGGTGCGCTAGGAGGGTACCGCGCTGCGTAAAGCTGTGTTCAGAGCGAGCAAGGGAAGACCAAGAAGTCAGACAGCCCTGGGACTTGCCTGTGGCAGCAGACAAGGGACCTGGGACCAGCCTGCGTCTGAAAATGTGGCTGGGACGTGAGACGGCTGTTGTGCCTCTTGCCTTCTTCCCCATCGCTCCCCAGTGGAAAAAATCTTGTACTGACACTTGGGAGGGAATGCACAGGAACTTGTCCTTCGGTCAGGAAAGATTCTGAAATGTTGTATGCGAGAGAAGCAGCTAGGCTTTAATGCTAGAGATATAAACCTTAAAAAATAAACATTATGAATATGAAACTTGTTGAACTTGACAGGAAGGCTCCTCAGACAGGAGCTCTGAGCCTGGTTAGTAAATGAATCCAGAAAGTGAAACTAAACTAGCAAAAAAATGCTGTTTCACTTTTGTAGCAGCTTACCAGTTTGAATAGTGGCCAGACAAAAAAAAAAAAGGATTTTGGATATATATTCAGCTGGTTTTAGATTTGGGATTAATAACCTGTGTTTCATTTTACTTTGAAGCATGCTCACGTGATTGGTTTGAGTCCTAATATTCCAACATGTTAGAAGATTGTTCTAGTCATAAACTGTGAAGAAAACATCTCTAACTTAAGATGAGCTCAAGCTTTGTGAATACTACGTATCGTGCATTAAGCTGCTTATTTAGTCTTTGTGGTGGAGTGAATGCTGATACAGATTTTTTCCAAATAAGAGTATTTGAGTGCCTATTGAGAAAAGATTTTTGACTGAAAAGCTCGATTAGTAGTTGAAAGAGAATGGTTTTTGTTTATTCAGCCATTATAACGTTTGAATAAAACGTAAGTGAGAAAGAGATCTTCTGATTCTAGAAACTTGAAGAGCTGGGATCAGACTTTTGTGTTGGAAAGACAGGCAGCTGAATGCCTACTGTAATTTCCAGAAGTGCTGGATTCCTGCTGTTCCTGTGTTTTGTTCCGTGATAGGATGCACCAGTCAGCTGCCAGGGTACGGAACAGGCAAAACGAATGGGAAAATGATGAGGGCTTGTGTTGGGTTGGGTGTTTGTTTTTTTTTTTAAACTAACTTGCTGAAGAATAAGAGACATACCAGGGCTGCTGCGTGCGAAAGAGGGCGGTCATGTTTGGTCAGAGGTGGAGTGGGAGAGTTAGGGACATAGGATCCCTGGTTTTCATTGGAATATCTTGGTTTACATTTCAGGCTGATGTTAATTATGGGTTGAGGGGGGAAGGACAACAGCTGGGGTGGTCTCGCAGCTCCTAGCTGCCCAAAAGGGGAGATCCTGCTCCTTCTGCTGCTTTTGCGTAGATGCTCCCTCAACTTGTGTTCTGGGTCGATTCTGCTCGCTAGCTTGGAAAGAAGTGAAGAGCTTCCCGCAGGGCTACCAGTTGTATCAGGTAAAGGAAAGACCCAACAGAGGCTAGAGTGGTGCGGGGGGTGGCGTGGGGCAGCAGAACCAGCTGTGGGGGTCCACGGGAGGATGCTGTGTTCCTCCTTCCAAAAATGTCAAGCTGTGGGATCGACTCGGTGTCTCCTCAGCCAGCATCCTTCTCTTGCGCAGCTCTGGCTCTGATGGCAGGAAGCTGCTCGCCGTGATTCTTGCTGAAAATCTCGGTCCTGTTTCTCCAAACTCTTGAGCAGGCAGCTGACCACCACCTCGCCAGCTCCTGGTGTTTCTCACCTCTCCGTGAGGTTATTCAGCTCGCTGACCTGCTGGAATAAGAACTTCAGTGATTCCTTCTGCAGAGTGAGTTTCTGTGGGGTCCACAACTTGAATTGGCTTCATAAGGTGTGGGGCAGGTATGGGAAGGAGCAGGAGAATGTGTGTTGTGGAGAGGAGCAGGAGCACTTCTGGACTGACTCAGCCTGGCTTCTTTGAGTGCACTTCAATGTTGTAGGGATTTCTGAAAGTTTAGTTGCTTTCGACAAGTAAACCAGCTTATTAACATTGTGTGGCACTGCTTTAATAAGTCATCTTTAATGTCTGGTAACATTTTCCTTTTTTCTGAATGTTGTGTTGAAGAATTTTGAACTTTATGAATTTAACTGAATTCCATATGCAGCTTGAAACAACTTCAGGATATAATGTCAAAGAAATAAATGGTCCAATAACCGTTCCTAATAACCTTTTTTACATTCTTAATCTTTGTATTTTCATGAAGCTATGCTGTTACTTTAAAACAATATGTATAAATATGTCATAGCCTCCCCTGCAGGAAGCAGTGGTAAAGTGAACGCGAGCACTAACGCGGCTGCAGACTGAGATGTTTTGACAGTCAGGGAGGACAGAGCTTTTGAGTAATGTCTGGATACAAAATAAGGTCAAAATAGATTAAATCAAGGTTTCCTGCTGTCTGATCTAAATCGTGATTAAAATCGGTGATTTACATCAGTCCATCCTGTTGAGCACTCATCTGTTTTTTTCCTCATTTGATCTTGATTTTAACTAATTGTCTTTTTTTGGTTTTTTGTTTCATGTTGGAGCAGTTTTTGTAGAACACTTTGGAGAGGTATCTGTGAACCTAATGCAGATCTGGGAATTCAATTTTCTCACTTCCTTGGTGAGAATATAAACTCCAAAGTGGTTGGTTATAGTCGCTGATTGTATTCTCTTGGGTTTTGTGACAAGCTATTGAAGGGAAAACAATAGCATTTAGCATTCTGCATTTCTAATCTTGGAAAAAAGAGGGATTTTTCTGTTGTAATAGAAGAGTTTTGTAGACTTCTTTGTGTGATAGAATATTGATGTTTGTGGGCTTACAGCTTGGGACTTTGGGTTCTTCCCGGTACAGCAGAGGGATTTTAGGTAGACAGTGGAAGTGTTGAAAAGTTCACTTTCTTTTTCAGCTTCTTTTCCTGGCCAGAAGCCCCAGTCTGTGTGAATATTTCACTGCTAATCCATTTGTGTCACAGATTGTGCGTGCTTGGCTTGGGAGTGTCTCTGGTTTCATCTGACATCCTGTGGTAGGAGATGGTCACTCCATAGACTCCCAACTTCTCTTAGTAAAAAGTTTCAGAGTATTACAAGAAGTTGAGGCTGATGCTGTTCTTTGTAATGGAAATGAACAAGAAATTGGTAGAAAATGTCCAGTTGGGAGTGTGTGCTGCAGATGAGACAGATGATATTCTGATTAACTGTTGTCGTGCTTCATCGTACCCCTTGGAAAGGGAAGTTCTCTCGTTCCAGTGAGCGTAATGTCCTGTCAACCAAAGCACTCTGCTTCAGCTGCTGCTTCCTCCGTCCAGCAGCCTGCCTCGGTTAGCCTCGCAGCATCAGCTCTTATCTGCTTTTTATGGTGACTCGCTCCTTAGATAAATCACCGTAGGTTGGTTCTGGAGCAGGGGTGACTACCCTGGCGTAGGATGGGTGGTTCCTGGTGCCACTCATCTACTCTGCTCGAAGGAGGACGGGAAGAGGTTCCACTTTGCTGTAAATGTGATAAGTTAGTGTGTGATTTCAGCAGGTGATTTGGCAGCAGCGTGATTGTGAGCAGTTGGACAGATGCTGCTGATACCACCCTGAAGTGTGCTGCCTCTTCTTTTGGAACCCTGAAATTGTACCTACAGCTGCTCTTCAGTGCTGGCAGAGGTCTGTGCTCACCTTGGCTGGCGAGGTCGTTAGTCCCTCTAGCTCGGAGATCTGCGGGGTGACCAGAAGCTGCCCTGACTTTAGTCATCTGTCTGTCCTGCCGTGTTGTCCCCCTGGACTTTCAAGGTGCTTTTTCCTCTTGCTGGAGGCTACTCTTCTACGACAAGCGTGGCAGAAAGGAAAGCACGACAGCATCGCTCTTTGGGAGTTTGTACAGATTGGCTTGGGGTGCATGTTGGCTGTGTTGCTCCTGCTACGGTGTGATAAGCTGTGACAGAAGCATGGAGCAGATAGCAGGCTGGAGAAAGTTAAATCACCCCAGGGAGAGTCATCACCTGGCATCCTTCAGCCTTCTGTGTTCCCCTGTATCACTGCGCTCTTTAAAAAAAAAAAAAAGTCACAGCTGCTGCTTTTGTTAGAGGTGCAGTTGAAATTCCTTTCTGTTTAAGAATTTTCACTAGTGTTTACAATATTGAAGATGTCCCCAGGTGATACAGTGACTTCACTGGCAAAAATGACTTAAAAAGGCAACTTAAGAAGGGCTGCAGTTTGCTCCCCTCAGGTGCAGATTTAGAGTGCTACGTTGCAAACCAAATGTTGGAAAGATCCACATTAACCGTATCCCCTGTGGAGTACTGTGCATCGTCTGCTTCCCCTTTCCAGCTTTTTTTTTTTATGTTATATGTAAAAATGAGGCAAACCATTCTCTGACACTTGGGTTATTTTGATACACAACCCGGGGAGAGAGGGACAGGCTGAAATAGCTGTTTATGAGAAGGGCCGCGTGCCCTCTCAAGCAGAGGGTGTTCTTTACCATTTTGACTAGCCGCTTTCTCCAGCCATCACTGGAGAGTTTCCTAAATGGCTGCCACAGCCAGTTCTTACAAAATTTCTTAGCTGATGGGCTCCTGCTCTTGGATAATTTGAACTTCAGGGTGTCCAAAGTTACTTTCTAAACCTCGTGTATTCAAAATGTCAGTTTTTATGCAGTCTGAGTGTTATTCATGTTAGCTGTGTATCTCTCTTTGGGGAATAAATGTGGGTGATGAACAGAATACCTATCACTACTTGTGTGTCACTCATTTGCTTTTCATTAGTGTACTCTGTGAAATGTAGCTTTAGGATAAATCTATGTGGCTTCAGATCACTTGCGAGGTGATGACGTGTTCTCCTGGTGCTCATGCTTTGTTGTGTTGTTACGAAGCAGGTAGCACTGCTGCGTTTTGAGGTGTGCTTGCCAGTTAATATGGAAATTTTTTCCTGCCCCAAATGTTGCTAAAGCAAGCCGCTGCAACCCAGTGTTTTCGTGTAGCAGAGTTCAAAAGGGCTGAGCATCTACTTGGTGAGTTTGTCCAGCTTATTGCTATCGATATAGATAAAATTTCATTTTAGTTTTTTAAGTGCTTTATGTAACACTTAAAGAGCTATTAAAGATAACTGAGTAATTTTGAACAGGGTGTTTATTTGTCATTGGCTTGTTGGGACCGCAGATACTGCTGGTTTTAAGATGTTTTTTTATTAATCAATTATATTAAACAGCGTGAAAGATGTTGGCAATGACAGCAGTAGTTCTGTAGTGAAGTGAAGCTGTAGTGTCGTGTCAGTTCTGTTCTGGTGTTTCTTTGCAGGCTGTAGGAGAAATGTAAAGAGAGAAAACTCAGTGCACTACTTCCACAGCTTTCCCATTTTGGAGTATCATGTTCCAGTCCGAGCAGCTATGAAGCACTGGAATAAGACACAAAAATCTGCTGCCAGCCTGCAGAAACGGGCATTGCGTGGAAGCATACCTCTGCTTCTGAAGTAGTCGGTTCAAAAATAAACTGTGCAAAACTGATGTCTCCAGAAGTCTGTTTGCATTAAATAAAGCTGTCACGAGGCCAGTGCAGTTTCACCATTTAACCATTTAATCACAGATTACAGACCTCTCGAAGTCTGCCGAGTTTCTCTTGTCAGGCTAACGCTGTGGATCTAGGTGTTTTCCTGTGGCTGGTGTGTGTCTGCTAGGTTCATCACTTCCCAGTCCAAAGGTGTCTGAAAGAGACTGGCCAGCTTCAGTTCCATTTGTTCCCGTATGCGTACCCTGGAGAATACGTTGGATATGATCTTTTGGCTCGGTTGTTGCTGCAAGCGTCACTAACCTTCTGAAAACACCTCCTTGGCATGGCTTTCCCCAGGCTCCTAAAAATACACATGGAATAAAAATGGTGACAGATTCTTTTAGTGCCACTCAAACCTGATTTTTTTGTTGCTCAGTGTATTTTCTTTTTGTTTTTTCCATGATGTTTGAATTCTTCACATCTCGGAACTGGTACTTCTTCAAGATGCTCATCTGGAGCACTAACGAGTGTGCTCAACGGTGTGTCCATACAGCAAGACTCCCTTGACTTGCGTTGTTCCTGGTTGAACATGAGTTAGGAGTTCATGAATGATTTTTCGTTCTTCTGAACCCACAACAAACACTCACTGTTATCTTTTCTGATGGTGCTATGGACGGAACAATTGCAGTGTGTCAACCTGTATAGGATAAATATCCCCTAGTTTCTCTGTATTGGGCTTGGATACCATTATCCTTGTGTAGGTAGCAGCTCTTTGTTCCCATGAGTGCCCTTGAGGCAAAACAGTGCTTTGTACTCCTCTGTGAAGTGCTATGGCGGCAGATGAAAAGCCCCTGAAGTACCGGGGTATCCCTTTCCACAGAAATTGCTGTTGTATTGCCCTACCACAGCTGAGGATTTAAGATCTGACGATACCGATGGAGCCATATGATCTGTAACGACTGCCAGAAGATTTTCATAAGCAGATGCCCTCAAAGCCATCTGTTCTACCCTGGCCAGAGCTGCCATCCCTTGGAGGCAAGAAGATAGGACTGGATAATCAAGAATTGCTGTCAAAAGTGGTTGTCTTGAATCAAGTCTTTAATCACAGGATGCTCCTCCACCGTCTGTGTAACGCTGACAGATTGTCCCTGCAAGGATCGCTCCCATCTCCTGCCACACACCCTTCTCCACGCGCCTGGCTTCAGCCTCACGCTCTAGGTTGTTTATAGCATGTCTGGCTGTTGCAGAGACCCAAGATTAAGCATTTTGGCTGGATGGAAAGCTAGTGTTAGTTTTCTTTGAGGCTGGTTTGCTGAACCAGCACATGCTGCAGCTCCCGATGGCTGGAGCTGGCACATGGAGTGGTGGGCAGAGGTCAGGCTACTACTTTTGGCAGCAGCTGGCCATTAATATAGATGAGATGTAATGGGACACTGCATCCAGCTGGAAATAGAAGACAGGAAATGATTGACAGTGCGTCACTTAGACTGGAAATGCATGAAATGCAGCAATGGCAGTCTGCAAACTGGGACAGACTGGGTAGATGTGGCCGGCAAGGCTTCGGAGAAAGGAACAGAGACCCAGAGGCTGTTCTAAAAGTTGCCTGTGAAGCCTGTGGCAAAGAATGAACACATCCATTCCGTGGGGTAGCCTGGAATGGACTTCATGTTTCCGGAGGGTTTTTGCAGATATTCTGGTTTAGGAGTTGTATTTTTTTTTTTCCTTCCATAGGCTAAGATTGTACTGGGTATATATTTTGGAGTTGCTTAAAAGTTATGGGGGCACATCTGGGTCCAGAGCCAGGCTTCCCCCAGGATGAGAGAGATGTGTATGGACTGGAGCGAGTCCAGCAAAGGCTGCAGAGATGCCGGAGGGTCTGGAGCAGCTGGGATGTGAGGAGAGGCTGGGAGGACTGGTCAGCCTGGAGAGGAGAGCGCTCAGGGGGGTCTGATGGAAGGGTAGAGATGAGGGAGCGGGACTGTGCTCAGCACTGCCCAGGGCCAGGACTGGAGGCAATGGGCTCACGTTGAAAATCAGGAAATTCCAGTTAAACATAAGAAAATACTCTTTTTGTTTTAGGGTTGATGAGGAGCTAGATCAGGTTGTCCAGGGAGGTTGGGGAGTCTCCATCCTTGGGGTATGTAAAACCTGACTGGATGAGATTCTGCGATTCAGCCTGTTGTAGGTGCCTGCTCTAGGAGGTGATTCCCCTGCGGCTGAAAGACTTTGCCTTTCTCTGTGAACTTCATGAGGTTCCTGCTGGCCCGTTTCTGCAGCCTGTTGAGATCCCCCTGACCGGCAGCGCCTCATCTGCTGTATCCGCTGCTCCTGCAAACACACTGCGAGTGCTCTGTCCTGTTGTCCAGGTCCCTAATGAAGATGTTGGACAGCCTCAACCCCTGGGCTGATCCCCTGTCACTGACCTCCAGCTGGACTTTGCCACTTGTCACATCCCTTTGAGCTGGGGTGTCGGCCAGTTTTCCATCCACGCCCGTGTTTGTCCAGGTTTGCTTCATCAGCCCATGAGGGTGTTAGGGGAGGCAGCATGGAAAGCCTTGCTGAAGCAAAGAGGCAGCATCCCCTGTGCTCCCTTCATCCACCATGCCAGTCTTCTCATCGAGGAAGGCTCTTGGGCTGCTTGGGTGTAATTTCCCTTTTGTAAAACCATGCTGACTGCTCCCACCACCTCCTTGTCCTCCTTGGTGTTTGCTCCATCACCTCCCTGGGGTTGGGGTGAGGCTGTCCAGCCAGTAGTTCTCTGGATCCTTGTCCTTGAAGATGGGAATGATGCCATTTCCATCCGTAAAACTTGTAAAGGGTGACAGAAACTTCAAGTGGGACTGAAAAAAGTCTCCAAAATTATATATTTATATATAAATCACATAAAAATCTATGCACATGCACAACAGCCCCCGCAAGGTATGTATGAATCTGAAGGATGCTGCGTGGCTTCAGGGCAGAGGTTGGGGTTGCTCTTCCAGGTTGAGGGGGGAAGTTGGTTATTCCCCTTTACTCAAGGCTCGCGCACCAGCGGGCCCCATGCAGGTCTCTCTGTCTGTTGGCAAATCCTTAACACTGGCTGAAAGCGAAGCTGTGCTTTCGGGGTTGGGTTTGTTCCCCCGCGAGGGCAGAACTGCTGCCGTTACACCGTGCTGGATTCTGTGCTATCCTTAATTCATGGGAAAGTGGATGCTACCGTTCCCTCACGCTATCTGATGGTCCTGTTAAAGAACGCAGAGTCTATTTTTGCTTTTTCACAAGTGCTCCTGTGCTTTGGGTCACAGTTAGTTTTCTGACACGAGTCTTCTCACTGCTCACCCTGATCTCTTCAGCGTTGGAGGCACAGCTCCCCGATGCTCTGGGTTATACACTCGTTTTTCTTCACTCCTTTCCTTCTGCCTTAAGACCTTTCCCCAGAGCTTTCCTCCGCAGGCTGGGGCTGGGGTGAAGCGGGTGAACCGGCCGGGAGGGTCTCCCCCTGCCCCTCGCGTGGGCTGACCGGGATTCCCCGTGGATTGCCGCGGCAGAGCCGGGACTGGCCCTGCTGATCTATGGATGTATCAGCTGTTTCCCCACTGAGCCTCCCTCAAAATGCTTCTGTTACATCAAAAAATAACCGGGGAGGCAGGGAATGGGTATTTAGCCTTAATAGCGTTAGTACAAGGTTAGAGAGAAACTGGCCAGCAGTAATTGCCGGCTGTATCTTGGAAAGAGGTTTTTTTTTTTTGTTTGTCGGCAGCAGCGTTAGCTTGTGTAAAAGCCTTCCAGTAACGACGCGTTTTAATGGTTGGGCAGAAAGAACAACTTTCAGATGGAATTTGCAGAATTTATTGTTTACTAAGTAACATGTTTTATCCCTCAGAATGGTTTATAGGGCTTCCTAGGACATCAAACCCAGCTCTCTGTTCCTGTGAGGCTGGGCATTTCTGGAATGATCTTTCTCATAAATCACAGGGATACTTTTTCCCTTCTTTACCAGCTCTAGTTCTGCTTTCCTCTTCCCATCAGAGCAACTCAGGATTCAGTCAGTTGCAGTGTTGTCTCCCTTATCCTCAGCATTGTCTGCCAGAAACGGACCCTCTCAGTTTGTTTGATTTCCCACCTGCTGCTTGCATTAATAATTATGTGCTACCTGTTACGCCTTACCCAATTTTGCAAGTTTTTCAGCCAAACACAACGGACCAAGCAGAGATCAGTCACTGCTGGCTGATTTTCATACTCGGCTTTAGCTCAGTGTATGCTGGAATTTGTTAAGATAATCATTGCAAAGAAAGATTTTTAGAGCGTAGTCATGAGCAAAACTCCCTGTGGCATTGCGCAACACTTTGCAAAAAAATATTTTTAGTGCTTACCCGCTGAAGGTGAGTTTCAGTCTGCTTACCTGTGCGGGTGGGATGTCTCGTGGCCTTTTTGTGCAGTACTGCCTCAGCTAACGCTGCCTGAAAAGCTGTCAGGTCAGCACAGAAACGAAACATGCGTTTGGATGCTAGCAAGTATGACAAAAATAGGCTGGAGGGTCTCCACCTGAAGGCAGCGTGTATGTCCTGTATTTTCTTCAGGCTGTACGATGTTAGGAGAGCAAAACATCTTGGCTATTGTGTGTTCTGTTCATCCTTCAGGCAGATATTGACGATGCTGTGTGCTGCTTTCTGCTTGACGAGGCTCTTGTAAAATGTAGGCTGAGCTGTGGCCGTTGGTTCCTCAGAAGGTGTATTTCTTCTCACTCTGAAGAGCTGCTAATATCAAATAACTTTATCATTGCACAGAATTTTTGAGATTTTAGATTTTGCTTCACCACCTAGCGAGGCCAGGTGTTTTGGGTGGAAGCGGCTTGGGCAAGTGACTGCCTGGTGTTATGAGATGAAGTCAAGGAGAAGGAAAATGCTTTAGAATATCTTGGAGTTATAGTAAAAGTTTTTAGTTTAAGTTTTCCACTTTCTAACATACCTTGTTTTAGTTTTGCATATCATCCCGGGTGTACAGACTCCGCAAATCCAGCAGGACTGATCTGGATGCAGTATTGCACATACAAGTAGCTATCGCGAATGTGCAAATTGAAGTTTTCCAAATTATTTCTTGGCCAAAGGCAGGCAGTGTTTGTATATTATGTAAGATGACGACATCCATGATCCCAAACAGTATCTCACTTTCAGGAGGTGGCAGGGAAAGGGCTACTGCAGCCCTCTGCACTGAAAGGTTAGTCTTCCTATCTTAGCAAAACCCACTTCGTTAGGTCTGTTCCTGAAAATAGGTGAAACATTTGCTTGAATTTTCAAAACAAATGAGGTTTGCGTGTCTGCCATGCAAATGTCATCTCAGGAGGTTAAAGACTGGCAAAGGTATAAGCAAGGGAAAGCAGAATTTTATGAAAGAAGACTTTTGTTCCGATGATAAATGTAAGGTTACCAAATACAGTAGGGCAAAAGATGTCTCTGTTACATAAAGTTTGTTGTGGAAGTCTCATTTTTTTCTGGAAATTAAAAAAGATATATATTTGTTTTGTAGTCGGGGATTGTATTAATTTGTGTTATAAACTCAGGAAGAAAGTCTGGTTTGCAGAATAATTTTTACTGTGTTGCTTTTTTCTCGCAGCTGGGTTAGAGATTAAGATGAAATTGCTTTTTCCCTTTGCTCTCTGAGGAGCTCTCCTGGTGATTTGTGATTACCTTGTAAAAGCATCTCCCCGAATTTAACCAGAACAGGGAATTTGTGTGTTGCATAGCCCGCAGTTCGAGCCAGGGAGGATAATTTCTCTTAAACCGTGCTTCCACCAGCAGTGTGAGCTGCCCTTCGTTGTGGAGCGGGGGATTTAGTACCCGGAGTTAGATCGGAGTGGATCTGTTAGGAACTAACCTGTCCCTGCTGTTAGGTTTCAGTCCTGTGTCGGCGTGAAGGAAGAACTGGAAATGAGCAGATAGAGATGGAGGGAAAGTAGCATGGCCCCACCTGGGCACAGCAGCGGGTCGTGCCGTGCCGAGCTGACTGCGGAGTTGTAATACAGTGTCCAGAAGGAATTGCTTTGCTTTATTTTGTACCTTCATCAACTGTTTTATCCTGTCATCCATTATCGTATCACAAAACGCACAATTCTTCCAGTTACTCTTGCTGAGATAGTGCCGCAATACCGATAGCTAAGGGAGAAAACCGACACGATTCGCCTGAAACTGCTTCCGCGGGCTTGTGGGGCTGTGTTTGTAAATGCATCGTTCGCAGTGACTTGCTTCGTGTCAGAGAAATTATTGAATTTGAGTTTGTACAGGTAGTAAAAATAATTTCCTGTGTTTTCTTTTTTAGCCTTCTGTTGAGTCTTCAAGCCCAGGTAAATGCTTTTCATATTTCCTAAACGTGTGAGGGCAGAGGGCACCCTTGAATAGTGCTGGTCTCTACCTAGGATAGCAACGGACACACAGGCTGGTGGCAGCGCTGGTTTAACTGGTCACAGAGTCAAAAGCTAAGGCACTCTGTGCTCCCAGTTAAGCGATACACCGTTGCGATATGTTTTTCTGCATACTAGCATCAAGAATAAAAGCAGCAAGAAAACCACTATTTTTTAACCCCATTGGATTACTGAAAACGAGGGGTTTCATCATTTGTGTTTTCAAAGCTGGTTCCTTTCTGATGTTCCAGTATCCCAGAGCTACCGGCTGTCCCGTAGCCAGCCCAAGTGTCAATGGTGAATATCTGGGGGTTGATTTCCAAGGATGTTTGGCATCCTACTAGTGGAAAAGCTTTCCAGAAGTTCCTTCAGGGGACTGCTGTTGGCACCTGAGCTCCTACTTCTTTCAGAGAAACAATCGCTTTCAAAGTATAGTTAACCCTTATGGTCAGCCCCTCCCTCTTCTACCCTTAGCCTGGCTTTGGAAAATTAAATTTAAATTGTCCATGGAGACAAGGGGAGAAATGTTAGCAGGGTTAGAGTTAGAAATGGAGTGTTGCTGAGTTACGTGCAAATGCTGCATCGGCCAAACCATTCATCCATTCATTTATTTTTCATTGTCATAAAATATAACCAGACTTCTTTACAAAGAACTGTGAAAAAAATAGCATGGGGAAAAATAACGAAGGATTCTACATCCTCAATAAAATCTGCGTAACTGTGAAGCTTACTTTAAGTTTAGATTTTGGAAAAGCCGTTGGACTGTCTTTGTAAGCAAGAAAGGTTGCAAGGTATAGAGGAATCAGCTGCCCTGAGTTTCCGTCCTGTGAGTATTTCTGCTCCCAGTAGAACTCTTGATTCAGACAGGCTTATGATCACTGAGGAATTAAGTCTCCAAAACCTGAACATTTTAGGAGCATTTAACTAGGGCCCTGATGTCCAGGTGTGTAGTACTTTGAGAACTGGCTGGTTCAACAGCTGTCTCCTGGTTCTTTTCTCCACCATCTCCTACCACCCAGCGGACAGCTTTCACTCTCCTCTGAATAGTGAGATTGGCTTTCCCTAAGATAAATGATTGAGGGATTTTAAAGATATTTTAATTTCTCAGTATAATTTGAGTATAAAAATGTCACCAAAATAAAAAAAAAAAAAACCTCTGTGAGGCCATGATCTAACTAAAAACATTCTTTAAAATGTTTTCTATCAGGAGGTTCAGCAACATCCGATGACCATGAATTTGATCCATCAGCTGATATGCTGGTGCATGACTTTGATGATGAACGGACATTAGAAGAGGAGGAAATGATGGAAGGAGAAACAAACTTCAGTTCTGAAATAGAGGATCTGAACAGGGTAGGTAGCTTTAAATAGTCATAAAACATAACCACAGCCCACAGTCTCACGCAAAACATGTACAGGTTTTTTTCCTTTACATTTGGAATTTAAAAAAACCCAACCCCTAAACCACTAACAGACAACTAATATAGATGGGGGAAAGGGGCCGAGCTAAACTGGCAGTTCTCAAAGCTGGGGCAAGGAAACAGGTACATAAATACCTAATAATGCAGAGCGCTCTGCTTGCTTAGTTTCTTTTTGCATAGATGTGCTGCTGTAGGATTTGCATTTTAGAGCTAATATAAGTTAAAATACGCTTTGACTAAACTTGTGTATTCCAGTGGTGTTATTTTCTAAAGCACTTTCACTTGATTAGTCCATATAGATTTTTATTTTTTTTTAAAAATCCCATAATTTTACATTTCTTTGGTGTTTTTATGCAAACATTTGTATAATACTTTAGTTGAGCATGTATAGGAGTGTCTTCGTTCCTGAGGTGGTGGGAACAGAGGTGCAGGTGAAACGATTGGCTCAAAGCAAGGAGCTGTCAGCAGAGCCAGGATGAGAACCCACAATTATTGATAGCAGCGATAAATAAATCTTAAAATGTCTATCTTCTGAAATAATCGCATAGAAGATCTATTTGGCATTTTGAGGTTGTGCTGTCATGTATTGTCTTAAATTACTTCTCCGGCACGAATAATAATCTTAAATTACAAACTAGGCTCATTATAAATGCAAAGTAGTGTAGATACTGTGTGTGGCCTCACTGGCTGCAGCGGCTTCCAGAACAGATCGTTAATCACTCTCCCATGCATATTGGATGTATAAATCCTCTTTAGTGTAAGTGATTATGCCAATATGACTTTATATTCATTCAGTGCATTTAAAATACATTTTGGGTGTGATAATTTCTTTCTGGTAATTTCAGGTTTGATACTAGATGGTAAACAGAGAAATAAATAGTTTGTGAATCTAAATACTCTTCATCTAGATTAAATGAGAAGTGCAGCTCCACATTTATGTCGTGTGGGGTTTAAGTTAAAAATATGTTTTTTTTCCCTCTCATATCTTGTGGAGTGTCAATGTCTGGTTGTGTAATTGTCACCATATCACAAATTTTTTTTGTTATTTTTTTTTTCCTCAGCCATGGGTGATAGGCACTCTAAATCTCAAAACTATTGTCAAGACAAGTGCTATCCTGTCTTTACTGGACATTTACCTGTATTCTTTCGGATTTCCCCAGGCTGTGAAGGTGCCTGATTTTACTAGTTCAGCTCCTCCAGAGACCGGGTGGCAGTCAGGTTTTGCAAAAGCATTTTTGAACCTTAATGGTTTTACTCCTGATTTTCCTAAAAATTAGACCTTCCTCCGAGGGTAAGGATCTTTTCTGCTCATTGTTTGAGACTCTGGTGAGTCTGTCATGCGTTAGTAGTTGAGGTTGAGCAGCGTCCCGCATTTGTCTGTGCGAGGAGCTGTGTACGTTTTTGTGTAAGTGGCAGTAGCGTGCCTGCGTCTAGACACCTAAAGTTGCCCTCTGTGCTGCTCTAAGTGTAGGAAAAATACTAGAAAATTCCCTGGGAGCAGAGCAGCACCTGAAGGGAACCCAGAGGGTTGGATTTGGTGGCTCTCAGTGACATTTCTTGAAAGGTGGGAGTTTTTTTTGGGCAGGAAAGCTGTCTGCCAGGTGGTACAGCAGGCTGTCTGTGATCATATCCAGACATGGATTCGGTGAGAGTAGTTTGTGTGTAGGAGCATCCATCCCAGCTGTGACCAAACTCCTGGCTAACCAGTACTCCTTCTTCAGCAGCTGGAGAGACAGAGCGCTCGGGAAGGTGTGCCTGGGATGCATCCTGGGCAGACACCGGCGCTGCAGTTTTCCAAAACACAGGAAACTCAGCAGCCTGATTTTGGTAGTAGGAAATTGCATACATACCCTGTCTTGGACATAATAAATAACCAGGCCCCAGCAAGCTGCAGAAACTGGACTTCCTCCTACTCTTGGCTGCGCTGACTGTGCAGAGCATCATCTGGAGGGGTGCGACACGGAGGATGTGATGAGTACGAAGCCAGGTTCCTTACCCTTGCGCTGCCCAGTCTGTGGGTGCTTCCTGGGTGCCTCTAGGCAGCGGTGAGCTGTGTGTGGTGCCTCCCTGCTTTGCTTACGGATTTTTAAGCTTTTAACTCCCTTCCTTTTTCCATTTGTTGTTCCATGTAATCACTTGGTTTCTCCTTTCGGGGTCCCCCTGCTCAGGGAGGGCTCCTGGGTTTTCTCAGGGTTGTGCACCAGCATCCTCTTGTCTTGAAATGCGAGAACCACACTCGGGAGCGTGCGGTGTTTCTTCCAGCCTCTAGCAGGGTGCAGGTCAGGCACGTATGAAGAAGATGCTGTCTCTTTGTCTGTACTGTCCGTCAGTCTTGTTTTTCCTCCTCCTGTGGATTTGTCCATTTTGTTTTTAACCTCTGTAAACGCAGTGTCCCTGAGGCACGTGCCAGCGTTGCACAGCTCCCTTAGTGTGAGAAACGTTTGGTTTTTCAGACCTGTGTTCGTTTCAGGGGTTGCCCCTGAGCTCTTCAATCAGAAGAGTGTACAATCATTTCTATTTACTTTTTCTGTGCGGCTTATGATGCAGTTCTCTGTTCTATCACCCCCCTCACCCCTACTCCCGACACACGAGTTACATTTCATTTCATGTTATTAAACATCTTCCTCGTCAGAAATTTCTGTCTTTGATGAGACTCGTTGCTTTTCTAACCTTTCCGATTTTTGCAATATCCTGAAGCACTACAGAAATTGTATTTTATCTCGGAGAGTTGCTGGCCCTTGGGGCTCTTTGAATTGTAAAGAACTATCTGAAGTGAAGAGGCTCCAAGAAAAATGTTGTACATACAGCACTGCTTTCCTAGGTAACGTACAGCAATACGCCTGTGACGTGCCTCGCACGTACCTACAGATTGTAGTAACAGTTCTTTTTCATTCCCAGTCTGTATCCACAGATGGGATAGTGGTGAGGAGTACCTCAGGAAAGTATATTATTTTCCAAAATGTGCTGGAGAACATTTATTTGGATAATTACGAACAGGATTCTTCTGCTAGCTGTACGGCCAGGTTTAGTTAAGATCACAGTCCTGTCATGTTGTCTGAGTCAATAAAATGCTGATTCCCCACTTCTAGGAGCTCTTCCCATGCAGTGATATGATAGGGACCGAGAAGCAAGAGGACATTTAGGTCCACACGGGTTGCATCTACCGAAGAGCAGACCAACAAGTGGTAGGATGGCTTAGTCCTTTGGAGGAAAAAAAATACACAGACAAGTGCTGGTAACCCCTCTGTTACTCCTTATTATTTACACAGGGGAACTGCACTGGCCTTTTGTCATTGGTGCTGTTAGGATGTCTGCAGAAACCAGAGATGTGATGGTCAGTGAAGGTCCTCGGGAAGGGAGTTTGATGGAGGAAGTCTAAGGTCAGCTGGTAACTGAAAAAGCGGATTGTCAGCTGGGGTGTGCACTGCATGCTCAGAAGAAGTGTTTAGAGCAAGCACACACCTCTAAGTGGTGAACAAAGGATTTCATCTTGTGAGAGAGAGAATTTCAAAATGCTCTCTGAAAGCTTCTGCTCTGGAAAGTCTCGTTAGGGATGCTGTATACTGCCCCTGGAGGCTGGGTACTGAGGCATTCAAAGTAATAAGTAATTTGCAGACCCGGCAATTAATAGTTTTTATTCATAAAGTGAATGCAGGAGTTCAGGAGCCACTAAATTTGAGAAGCAACTGTAGCACTTGAAATGTCTCTTCAGAGTAGACCAACATTCTAAATATATAAATATTTTTAAATGTGCACATATTTTAGCAGCTTCCAGTTCTGGATGGTTTTGTAGCCAGCTAGCTTAAAATGTCCATGCGTCTGAAAACAGGACTGCTGTCTGCCTGGATGTCAGGCGTCCCTCACCCCCATCCAGCCCCACTTTTTTTGTTTCGCCCTGAAGAGGGAGAGGCAGAGAGAGGTGGATTTTTAATGAGAGATTGGTGTTATGTGAGTTCTGCTGTAAATTTATAAAGGATTAGGAAATAGTTCTGCTGCATAAACCCCACATTTTTCTTAGGAGTTGAAGAATCTCTCTTTGCCTGTCCATTCATTGCAGGGTGTTCATTCTTGGTACACCGGACCATCTCCTCTCTGGTTTTGCCGTGACGTTTCAAACGCACACCTTTAAGCTGTAGAGCAGTTGTGGGATGTGAAATCTTTCTGTTAAAATCTCAACCTCTGTTTGGATGTTTCTCAGGAAAGTGATATGCCAATCCAGGAGCTGCTTAGCCGTTACGGCTACGATGGAACCATTCCACTCCAAGAAGATGATGATGATGAAGACGATGAAGAAGAAGAAGAGGAAGGAGAAGATGATGATGATGTTGATAATGATGACAACAGTAGTGGTGAAAACAAAGTAAGCGTTCACACTAATTTGAAACCGATTTTCATACAGCCGTTCTGCACTAGACGGGCGCTCAAGATGCCAGATCATGGCAGAAGTAATTCATAATACAGTTGATTTCAGGTGCTTCGTGTTCTGAACTCTGTTTATTCTTAATTACTCACCTGAATTTGTCTTCATTGCTCTTAATTTCATCTGTATTGTTCCGAACTGTTGCTGTGGCAAATTAGCCTACATGTATACGTATAGCATCACGTGAGAAGGGGTCGTAACTGTCCTTCAGAAATAGTCTGGCCTCAGCACTGGTGTTTGAAATGCCCGCAGGCACCTTTGCAGATATGGCTGGATACTTCTTTCGAGATGAAAAGCTGGCCTGCAGAAACTGCATGGTGAATTGTGGAGTCGAATTAGATGTGTCTCTGGATATTGGAGATGGCTGTGAGTTTTCTAGCTTTAGCATTTCAAATTGTGTTTTCTCAGCCTGGCACCCTGCTTGTACTGAGACTGTTAATGTAATGCTTCGTGCATCTCTGCAAAAGGTATAGTTTTGAATTCAGCATCTTTAAAATCCTTTGCTGTGTGCTCTTAAAAGACATTTTCTGATTTTAGAAGAGCCTTTTCTCCTCCTGTATGTCATACATATCTGTACAGTCCTGTCACGGGCACAGCTGTAGCTTCTCCATTACCGGCGCCACTCAGAGTTGCATCCCAAATTCCATTAAAATGCGAAACCCTTTGTGTGTCAGTAACAAGAACGCTTAGGCATTAATGGCAGGTGCATTACCTAATCTGGCCTTAAGAAGGGTGCACTTTGTTCTTTGATATCTTACCCGTTTTAGAATCTCTGGAATGCGACACAGAGATGAGGAGTGATTGATCTGATGCAGAAAATGGAGTTGTTAGGAGTTACCAACTCCCTTGACAGATGCTGTAAGAGATTGTTTGTATGGGTTAAATAGTTCAAAAAGAAGAAAGAAAGGTCTGAGAGGGTTCAGGGAGCTGGAGAGGGGAAGAAACTGACATACCATGGAGTATGCAGAAGTGGTTTATTCTGTTGTGCATGGTGGTCTTGCTGAGGTTTCACTTTCTTCTCGTGTCCTTGCTTCTTAATTCCTTCCTGACACAACCTCTGTGTTCTCCTGACCTGCGGTGGTGGTTTGCCTCGGGGTGCAGGGATCCAGCTCTTAACTCTTGTGTGCTGGGAGTGGGGAGGCAGTGGAATACATCTGTGGGGGTGGAATAATTTTATAAATCATTCAGGCTTTCTCTGCAAGCGCTCATCTTTCTCCAGCTTATTTAGCTCTACCGCACTTAGCTGTTTTCTATTTTTAATCTGCTTTAAGCCGCACATGTGATAATACTCTGCTGGTGAAGGTACACGTAAACGTGTGCCGTGCCTGATGCTGCTTTGGTGTTAGAACTAGCTACTGTGAGTGCCGACAACAGAGTTGTAAAACATGGAAGATATTGAAACCATGCATTGAAACAGAAAACACAAATATTTTTTTTTTAATCTTTATAATTTTGTTTTTCCTTAATTGCAATAATGCCCATCCTTGATGTGGTTTATTTATCTTCTCATGGAGAAACTTGTTCTGATTTTTGATTTTCTAGCGACTCAATGTACATACTCGAGGCTAGTGACCTGCTGCTGTTCCTGTGGGGTGGAACCACACTATTGACGTTAATTTTTATGGAAGAGATAAAGCATAGCCAGTAAATAATTCCTCCCCTTTTTATTGAAAATCCATAAGGAAAGGTTTTAGAGACCGAAGAACAATTTAAAGTTAAATGAAATTAAATGAAAAACTGACTGATTATAAAAAACTAGGCGTGCTATTTAATTGTGGTTCATATTTCTGATTTGAGTGTACGTGTTAAATGATGTGATGTGTTTGTGTATTTGTTGTGGCTCAGTCTGGACAGGCCACAATCTATACAGTCACCTCAAGCCAGATAAAAGATAACTCAGTTTGATATATTGACAATTTTGGAAAAAATATTCCCAAAAGAGCATTTGTCACATACAAGGGGTAACTGATCTCCTGTTTGCTTTTTTTTATATTTAAGGAGGAGACCATAAAAGATTCGTCGGGTCAGGAAGACGAGACGCAGTCATCCAATGATGACCCAGCACCATCTGTTGCTTCTCAAGATCCGCAGGAGATAATTCGCCCTCGTCGGTGTAAATATTTTGATACAAGTATGTACAGTTTAGTGCTAAGCACAGTCGTTTCGGTATGACTGACCTTTAGTTAAGAACTGCTCCAGTTATTCTCTTTCTGAAATACGTGTGTTGATACCTATAAACTTTTTTTTTCCCTCTTTCGTAACACTGCTCTTGATGATCCTTATACTCAAAATAACAAGCAACAACAAAGTCCTGTTTTTAGCTGAATGCTGAATCTTCCCTGCAGATAAGGGACTCGGTGTAAGGGCAGGATTAGATTTGTGGAAAAATGTAAATTTCTACAGTTTTGAAAAAGCAGGCTCTCAGACAGCGTAAATCCTTTCATGACATTACTCCGAGTGCTGTAACAGTCCAGTTTGTGATCCTGCAAACTGGTTTGTATGGAGGCACCCTTCAAAAAAACCTTCTTGTCCATGGAGTCCAGGTGTGGTGAACGGCTGTTCAGTACGGTGTTACCTTACCTTCCTAACTCCAGCTGCCAGCTCATACCGAGGACATGAGTAAGAATATTTGCAAGTAGGAAATGAGCTGTTCCGACTGGGTGATTGCTGCACAGTGAGCGATTGTCGTGACAAGGCCAGTGACACCAGCTTATGTGCTCATTCAAAGGAGGTGAGAGTCCAACTGAAAGAAAAAGGAAAAACTGAGATTTACTGGGAACAGAGCCCCAGGTTTCTTCAAGATCGCTAATACCGAGAACAAAAGCAATATAAACCAGATACTGCAGCTGCATTGTGAAAGACAACTCGCCTATATCATAAAGAGCTTAACATATATGTCAGTCCTCATCTGAAATAATCTATTTGAAATGCTGCTGTGCATCTCCGCGCAGTACATCCAAGCCTGCTAAATCCCAGTAAGACTGAGAAAAGCCCACTTGTGCAGGTTTCTCGCACCTTGCGCTGGAGCCTGCCTTAAACTCAGTGAGAGCTGCTGTAAGGGAGAAAGAACTGGGGTAGAAGGTCCTTGAAAATGGTGTAATGCTTCTGAAATACTTCCAGAAAGTAACTTTGTAGGAAGTTTGGATGTGGATCATCTGCTTCAGAGCTGGGTGAGGGAGAGGAAATTTTAGGTAGGTAGTAGTAGGATGGATGGATGTGTTCGTTTGTGCCTTAACTTTTCAGAGCCTGTTGTGGATCTTAATCCATTCTAAATGTGAACATTGAGTTGGTCATTTTTTAAAGTTGCCAGTACCAAAATAATTAGTATTGTCATCAAAGTGCCATCTGCACGTCGTGGTGCTAGATGAGATGGGAGGGAGGCAGAGAAGGAGCTCCTCCGATGTCCCCAGCCCCCTCGCTCAGCTTGCTTTGCTGGAGGCTGGCGTTGGCATCCCTGAGCCCCTTCACCGCTCGTTTTGTGTAAATGTTGGAACAATTTCTTGTAGATAGCGAAATAGAAGAGGAATCTGAAGAAGATGAAGATTATATTCCCTCAGAAGACTGGAAAAAGGTAAATACCAAGGGCTGTTAAAAAAAAGCCTGTATTTCATGAATAATGGGTTGGTCTGTTACCTAGTAACTCTCAGCTCTATAGATCACCCAAATCCTTGACAGTTTTTCCCCATAAATATAAGAAGTGTTAAAGACATCCCCAAATAGTCAAAAATCCATTTCCATAGGGTGCCTGTTAACTGTATTTTTAGATTTTGAACAATGGAAGTTTTAAGGGCTAAAAAAAGATGTGGTCATTCTCTTGTTTGTTAACAAAAACCATCGCGGCTGTGGTTGCCTAACTTCTTGTTTCTGTTATTTCGAAACAGGAAATCATGGTGGGCTCCATGTTTCAAGCTGAAATCCCAGCTGGCACGTGCAAATACAGAGAGAATGAAAAAGGTGAGACTTAGCGTTATTACCATTGTTTGAGATGATTTTCTAACGGGGAGAAAGAAAAGATTTGATTGATGTCACGTGTCTTGCGAAATAAAATTCCTCCTTCAAGTGGAAAATAGAACCATCATCTCTGACTGTCGTTCATCCTGTACTTCACCATCAGAGCTGGAGTCTTGGAAGGGGAGAGGAAAGATTATATTGCTGACCTATTGCCTGTTGAACCCTTGGAATCTAATTTCGGCGTGTACACAAGCTTTCTGCGCAGCTCGTGTTAACCTCTTCACCGGGTGGATTTAGTTTATGGAAAACCAAACAGATAATAAAGGAATTGTGTTGCTGGAATTGGATTAGCAAGTTAAAAGACAAAGTGGTCCCAGCCGCTTTGATTTTCACGTTTTATACCACTTCAGTCAGTATTAAAGAACCTCTTGTTCTACTTTTGGGGTTTTTTCCAGGAACTTTTTCCCCGGTCACAGCCAGAGCCTTTGGCTGCGTGCTGTCAATAGAATCAAGTCAGGAAGGGCAGACTGGCGTTAAACCTAGCTGTGAGCTTAAAAGCAGCACGTTTTCCAGCTCATTACTGAGAATTTGTTTACACTGCAGGTCGGTTTGAGAGTGCCTCTCTCGTAGTTTTGTATAAGCCAGTTTTTAAACTAACCAGCACAAAGCTCGGTGCCTTCCTAAATCCGGGTGTGTACTCGAGCAGTAGCAGTTGTCTTGCTCCGAGCTCCAGGTTGCGGTAGCTGCGCTGTAGCCTGATCTTGGGGAAAAACCATCTCCAAAGAGCATCAGTGCTGCTGCTGGCTTCGCGGAGGCTCCCATGGAAGCTGACACTTTCTGTCCGCTCTGGACTTTGTAGCCAGAGAGGTTGAAGAGAATGTAATTTAAAACTCCGTGAGAAGTTTGGCGCTTCCGTTAAAAATAGAAGATGGCAAATTAAAAACCATTGGGAAGAAGTGGCTCTTTGCGTGCTTTCCTGCTTCTGCCTGAAAAGAGAGCTTCAGCTACGTGTTTGCGTGAGACGCGGGGAATTATACTGTACTGCTCACCGGCTTTTCCTGGTATTTACTCAGCTCTAAATGGCTTCTGGCCTCCAATAATAAAAAAGATATAGCTGCTTTGTGCATTGCAGTGACCGGTATAAAACAGGTTTTCATTGTCTTGCACGCTGCTCTTCGCAGGACGCAGAACCTACGTCATGGGCAAAAGCCGTTGAGGGGAAAAGTTAAATTTTCACTCACGGTGCTAGGGCTGTTCTGGTTTTATATACCGGTGGTGTTTTGTCTCTCCTGCCGTTTATTTCTTTTCTGCTGTTTTGGATTGAATCCTTGACAGGGCTCCAAGTGGAATATTAATGAAACTTTAAAAAGTTGAAAAATAAAAGCCTGAGACTGTGTGTTTAGTACTTCCATGTACGTAACCCATCATCTTAGTTGTTCTCTAACGATGGGGAAATTCTAATTGTGAAATTCCCAAACACTAAGAAGCCTAGTTCTTTAGCTGCTGCTAAACAATTTCAGGTAATGAAAAATCTACAAAATTAAAAGGTATGTTTTCAAAAGGTTTGGACTTGAAAATAAAAGGACAGCTCGGAAAACTGAAAGGTGCTGGAGCTGCTTTGAGACTTACTGGCTGCTGCTGTCACTTGTAAAGGTGGCAGTGGGCTTAGCGTGACTCATTAAGGGTGGCTTAGGACCGATTATCACTTATCCCCTGAAAAGAATTGTTGCTTCTGCTGGGGTTTGTATCCCAAGATACCTAGGATCTTTTTTCTTAAGTGAGCAACCAAACATCGGATCAGGACTAGCCTTGGAAACCAAAAGCTCCTGGAAAATTCTTGAGAGTATATAGAGTTTGTAACGTGGGGCTGGCTTTCTTTGCAAGACGCCTGACCAGTTTTGGTTTTTTATTTGTACTCTGCTCTCATGGTAAGAACCTAACCATGCTTTCCCCAGTGTTCGCTCCTTGCTCTTGTCGAGGGTACTGAGCTAGTGGAGTCAACGCTGAAGTTACTTTCTCGCTGGTTTTTGTCAGGTTATCTTGTTGTTGAAGACTGGTCCACAAGCAAGGTCTGGATACTTTCCTGATTCTAGTTTTTAATAACCTGAATTTTACTTTATTTTGCTGTACTATAACCCTGCAAAGCCTGTAGGCTCTTCAAAAATAAAAACGGGAGCGAATTCAGAGGGTGGATCATTTGGCTGTGTTTCTCCCACTAATTCCAGTTTACAGTGGCTTCCCTGGCCTGAAAGCTCACACACAAACGCCGAAAAAAAAAGCAGTATTAAAATTCAGTGATCTTAACCTGAATGATTTTCTTCTAGAAAATATTTCTTGGAAGTAGTGGGAAGGTCCGAGCAAAGTTTCCTTTAGGAGCTGTTTTGCTTCAGCAGGTCTGGCATCTGGGTGTCACCGTCCCTGGAGAAGCAGGGGGTATAATATAAGAATATAATATAAAAATATAAGAATCCTGTAAAGAGAGAATAAACTTCCATATTGTTGATTTAGCTTGCTTGTCTTTCTCCTGTGGTCACCTCAGTGTATGAAAACGATGACCAGCTGCTGTGGAATCCTGACTTCTTACCCGAAGATAAAGTGATCGAGTTCCTAAACGAAGCATCGAGGCGCACGGGTGATGAGAAAGGCCTAGATGCGATTCCTGAAGGATCTCACATTAAAGACAATGAGCAGGTATATATGAATAATTAGGATTTGTAGTTTAATATTACAGAATGAATTATTCCTTTATTTTATTTTACTCCCAAGAATTAAAGTTGTGTTCGAAACAGCTTTATTATTCCTTGTGGAAATGGAAATACGATGGGTTTTTACCTCTCAACAAACATTAAACTGTTAACTTCAGCTGAACGTTGCTTTATGCTTCAGTGCCTTATTTTATATATAATAATTGTGTATGAACTAGTCCTTTCAGTTGCAGATTTTTTAAAGCTATATGAATGCATACTTATTTTTCTCTTCGTACAAAAACCCCCCCATCAATTTTCCAAATGTGTGCGGTGGATGAAAATGTTAAAAGACTTTGCCTGGATATATTCTTGGTTATGTAATTGGAGATTTGGAAATTTAAATAGAGGAAATATGTCTTTGTGCTGTCTTAAATTGTATTACATTCATTCCAAGAGTTTATTTTTAATCTTAATAGGTATTAGTGGTTTACTAAGCATGCTTCTGTGGCACAGCATAAATGTTAAATGCGTGTCTTTTCGTCTTTCCAGGCTTTGTATGAACTGGTTAAGTGCAATTTTGATACTGAAGAATCATTACGAAGGCTGAGATTTAATGTAAAAGCAGCCAGAGGTGAGCATACACTGAAAGTTCACATTTATTCCTGACACAGGCACTGGGTTGTGCTGTCAGTGCCCGTTTGAGCGGAACCCCCAGTGAATCTCTGCTTGTTTTCAGTTAGCAGGTGTAGTATGAACAGGTAGCTGCTCAAAGAGGGTGGGTGAATTCCTGTCGATAGAGCTTGATATGTATATCTGTGACTTTAACAGCAAGTTAAAATTTAAAATTACTTCTTAGCAACTGACCTGTGCATTTCTTGGGCATTTTGGTCTTTGTTCTCCTCCTAGACCTTTTCAGTCATCAAAGTTAATGGAACAAACATGAAATATATGAAATAATTCACAGTGAGAATGAGCCTCTAAACCTTTTATGTAATTCACTCTAACACTAAAAAGATGTTTTTGGAGCTGTAAGCGTTTCCTGGTTTGGTATTGATCTTTATCCGCAGAGGAAGAAGCAGCTAAGAGAAGGCACACATTGTTTTCCTTGCTCATTGATCTGTTGGTTCTCCTTTCAAACCTGTGGCTTCTCCAGAGTTTGCTGTGCAAATAACAAGACAAGAATGATCAAATAAAGAAGATTAGTTTGTTCTCCCTCTGTTTTAAACCTTATTTATTCGTGACCTTAAGAATCAATAAGGCCACACTATATTAAGTTCTTAGAAGCATGGCTGAAAGTTGTCAGGGCTTTGTTCTGGCTTCAGGGGGGCCGAGATTTCCCCCCCCCTAGTGTGAGCAGCTCATTCTGACTCTCAGCAGTAGAGATCATCTCATTCCTCATTCCTTTCCCCCCACTCCTTCCAAATACCAGCAACCAGTTTGAGTCCATAGCTTGAACTCCTCTGTGCCGGGTCCCGGCTGGAAGGATACCTGCTCTTCCCACGGTGCTGGGGGCAGATGGCTCAGCCCAGGGTTCTGAGCCCTTTGTTCTGCTGCCTGCTTATTCCCCCCACGCGCCAGGGCTGGAGTTACGGACTGTTTATAGCGGTTCCCACTGACCAGCTCTGTGAGGCAGTGGCCCAGGGTGCCCAGAGCAGCTGTGGGTGCCCCATCCCTGGAGGGGTTCCAGGCTTTGGGCAACCTGGGCTAGTGGGAGGTGTCCCTGCCTGTGGCAGGGGGTGGCACCGGATGGGCTTTAAGGTCCCTTCCCACCCAAACCATCCTGGGATTCTATAAATTTCCCACCTCCTCACTAGAAGGGAGATCTTTCATTTTTGTACTAGTAAGTGAAATTTCTGGGGGCGGTTCTCGTTTAGGCAGCAGATGGTGTAAGAAACTTGAACACAACATGTGGTTTCTGTCACTTCAGTTTTCTTTCATTGCCTGTATGCTGTTTTGTTGAGTATTTGCTTTGTTGTGTTTCCTTGCGGCAGAAGAATTATCTGTTTGGACAGAAGAAGAATGCAGGAACTTTGAACAGGGGCTGAAAGTCTATGGCAAGGATTTTCATGTGATTCAGGCAAATAAGGTAAACACTGCTTTTAAATATAGTTCACACTTTTTTTTTTTAAAAGCAATGTGTTTGTATGTAAATTCTTAACTTCAGTTTCCTTCACAAATTACTGCATTTACTTCTGCTGATTTTAACTGCGCATACATCCCAATTTGTTCGGCGAAGTCCAGAATCCTCTGTAACTGTGGCTGTGAACACCAAGTTCAATATTTTTGGAAACTTTGCGTTTCAGTTTTTTGGCCTCTGAAATTGTGAGTCAATAGTTTTCACCATTTCCTATCCTGTATAAAGAAGCATGGACTTTGAATTCCACACCTTTTTATTTAAATGCTATCTTTTTGCCAAAAAATGTATTTAAATTCACCGAAATGTACACGGCACCTCTTTTCCAGGTACGAACAAGATCGGTGGGTGAGTGTGTAGCGTTTTATTACATGTGGAAGAAATCGGAGCGTTACGATTTCTTTGCGCAGCAGACCCGATTTGGAAAGAAGAAATACAATCTGCATCCTGGTGTAACGTAAGATGTGCATTGTTGTTATGTGCTTTTACGTGTTGGATCTAAATCTTTATTTTTATATATATTTTTTTATATAATCTGGGACAGTATGACAGCCTAGGGATTCCCCAGGCCCGATCTGCGGCAGGAGAACAGCCGAGGTGTAAGGAAAGCTTCCTAGTGCGTTTAATGTCATTTCCAAAATACATTTATTTGCCATAAGGCCAACAGTTTGCTTTGAACAGCTATTTAATTTAGTTTGTTTGCTGTTTAAATGTTTCACAAATGTAACATTTCTGCAAATACGTGGAATTTTTTACATGCTTGTTTTAAATACGTGGTTTATACAAAGGCATTAGGTTTCAGGTGGGGTGTGTGGCACGTGCTGTAGTTTACTCCTGAAATGTATTGTTTGGCAAGAACCCCGGCCAGCACAGTACCCTCTGGCAGGGCTTTTGTGGGTGTGTGCGGCTCCTTTCCCCGCTCCCATCCCTGCTAGGGACGAGGGAAATGCCTGTGCAGAGCTGTGTGCTTCCCTCCCGCAAATCGAGCAAGTGAGCCAACGTATTCTTCTGCCCTTCATTCCAATGCTATGATTTTGCTATCCCACTCTTTCCGCTGACGTTCTCCAAGTCTTTTCACTATTATTTTTTCTTCTCGTTTGTTCCTGGCTTCTCTGTTGATCCTTCTTTTTCCTATTATTCTTTCTTCAAACATTTCGGAGCTGTGCGTTGGGCCACTGAAGTGAACTTGCAGCATGACACTCTGGCGTTGTGAAACAGACTGTTAGAAGCACCCAGAGCTGCTGCATTTTCTTAACCAGTTCTCAGGGACTGTCTGCCTTCCCCTCTTCTTCCATCTGGGTTTGTTTTCCCCATTTTCGGCCAAATTAGTCGACCCTTTTGGTTGTTAATAGCTTAAAACATCCTCTGGTTCTTTTGCAGTTGACTGCAAATGGTGATCAGAAGCATCACTAAGGACTGTACTTGTCTGTTCTTCTGCAGATAGACGGGGAATTTAGGGTGCAGTGGCAGTTCCAGAATAATTCTGCGTGAGGATATGCTGCTTCTGGAGTTAATCCAGACTGACACCATATGGAGCAGGGCTTTACCAACCAGCTTTGTTTAAGTCTTTCGTGGGAGATTTACTATTAGTGACCTAGATGGTAGGACTGCAGTAGATTTCAGATGTGGAAATGTCTCATCTTCAGCTCTGAAGTTTTTAATTTGCTTTTAACTTTGCTGCTTTTGCGGTTGTGCGTGCACAAAACATATTTACTTTAATGGTTCGTTATCACCACTGCAGCAAATTGCAAGAGTTTAGTACAAACCTGCCCAAGAGCATCACTTCGAAAACCCAGTCCACAGCATCCCAGCGTGCTGAAGTTTCCGCTTGAGCATGATCTTACGGGACGTAGCTAAGCACAGGCGGAATTTATATAAGCTGGCTGCCGTGGTGGGTCAGCAGATAATATGTAGGTGCTGCGGACAAAGCATACGTGGGCCAGGAGATCTTGAAGTTGTTGGCTTTGCAAGATAAGTCTGTGCATTTCAAAAGACAGAACGTGAATTGCTCACACTCTCCGTATATGCAGTGAATGCTTTTGTACAAATAACTCCAGTCCTTCACGCAGCAAGGACCATGCTGAATGTGCTGCTTCTGTCGTGCAGAGATTACATGGACCGTCTCCTGGATGAAAGTGAAAGTGCTGCTTCCAGTAGAGCTCCGTCCCCTCCTCCTACGACCTCCAACAGCAGCACCAGCCAGTCCGAAAGGGAGGACAGCACAACCAGCAGCAGTAACCAGAACGGTGAGCGTGTGCCCTGTCCCTTGAGTGGCCAGATCAGCACCGGTGACAGGCCAAATGAGCAGTTAAGCTTGCCTCTCTGAAACCAAGTCTGTTTTAATTTTAAATATTTCCAAGGTGTTAGCAGCTTTAAGTTAAAAATGTTTTTTAAAAAGGCTATGCTTGCATTTAGCCAGCGGTCACGTATTGAAGATAGAGCTCCACTAGGATCATAGAATCATAAAAACATGAAGGTTGGAAAAGATCTCAAGGATCATCACATCCAACTGTCAGCCCAACCCCACCCAACCCACTAACCCATGTCCCCAAGCACCACATCCACACATTTCTTGACCCCTCCAGGGATGGTGACTCCACCACGTCCCTGGGCAGCCTGTTCCAATGCCTGATCACTCTTTCAGTGAAGACATTTTTTCTAATCTCCAGCCTAAACCTCCCCTGGCGCAAATTGAGGCCATTTCCTCTTGTTCTATCGCTTGTTCCTTTAGAACAGAGCCCAGCACCCCTCTCACTGCCCCCTCCTTTCAGGCAGCTGTAGAGAGTGATGAGGTCTCCTCTCAGCCTCCTCTTCTCCAGACTAAACACCCCCAGCTCCCTCAGCCGCTCCTCGTCAGCCCTGTGCTCCAGACCCTTCCCCAGCTCCGTCGCCCTTCTCTGGCCCTGCTCCAGCCCCTCAGCGTCCTTCTTGTGGGGAGGGGCCCAAAGCTGACCCCAGGATTCAGGGTGTGACCGAGTCCAGGGGCACAATCCTGCCTTTCCTTTTAAATGTAAATAATCCGTTATTGTCTGCCCCTTTGTGAGGAGTCCCTGGTCTCTGAAAGAACCGGGATGGGCACTGGGCTACCTGCAGCACCCCCGGTGCTCGGCTCAGGACCGCTGTGGGCATGGAGGGGCCGCGGGGAGTGGGAGAACAGCCAGGGCACCATCCCGTGAGGGAGGAACACCTCCAAAGCAAGGAAGGGACAGCTTCCCCAGGAGCTGGAGGGAAGGCAGCAGCCAGAGGAGGGAGGAGCTTGGCTCTGCAATCGAGTGGAAGCTACAGAACCGTCCAGGCGAGGGCAGTCCGCCTGCCGCTCGTACAGTCAGGACATTCCAGAGCGTTTTCTTGCTTGTGAGGGACTCCATCGAGGTAAGTCTGTCATTTGTGTGCAAATAATGAGGATGCAGAGAGCAATATTGGCGTTTCAGTTCGGTGGGACCAGCTGGATTTAGGCTTTCTAGACCTGTCACAGATTGTTCCGCGACTGCTTACGCTTCCTTTCTCGTTCTGACGGTACGTCTCTGTAACGCAGGGGTGTCTGCTAACGGGCCGGGTGAGATACCAAATAAAGATGAAGCGAAAATGGAAGGTTTGCATGTAAACGGACCAACCAGCGGCAAGAAAACGCCTCACACGGATCTGGATACAAATGGGTATGAAACTGAAAACCTTTCCATTGACCCGAAACTTGCTCATTCAGCTTCGAGAAATGAAAATGATCTTGAAGAAAAAAATGAAAGACCTCTAAAAAGAAGAAGAATTAACAGCAATGGAAAAGAGAGTCCGGGTTCTTCAGAGTTCTTCCAAGAAGCAAACTCACATGGGAAGCTGGAGGAACTAGAAACTTTGGATGACTGAATACTAGGAGCTGATTTTATTCCTTGGAGTAAATTTTGGGTGTCTAAAATTTTCAGGGTTGATGGGTTACCTTACAAAATCCAGTTCCGTAAAACAATCTGCTGAGATTTTTATTTTTTTTTCTAATACCTTCTAGTTGACTCTTGAGATCTGATTATTTGGGGGTTTTTTTCGGTGCTGGAAAGCAGTAGGGAGAATATTTCATTTCTCAGAGCTGGCAATGGTAGTTCTGGGAACTCTAAGGCTCTTAAAAATATTTACAAATCGGTGAGTTTCTGCAAAAAATCCTCCCAGCCTAATGCATTAAAAGAAACCTGTGTGTGTAATGCACCCTTTGTACAAGTGAACAAAGCATCCTCGCTGAAGCAGGGGCTGGTTCAAGTGTTGCAGGTAGTTAAAGTGAGACACCGAATGCCGACACGCGTCAGAGTAGGCACAGCTCACGCTAGCCAGAGGCAAGTGTCATCTCTTTGTTAAGGAACCCTTATGAATCCTGAAAGTTATGAGCACAACTATTTTTATATGTAGAAGTTTTAAAAGGTAAATAAACCAGGTCAGGTTTGTATATGTAAAATTGTTGACATCAATGATGTCTTTCCATATTCTTTATCTGGGCTAAAGAAATACATTCTGTATTTTTCCAGATTTCTTTGTAGCCTTTGAAAGATTTTTACAGTACTTAACGTCTCGATTGAACTGTCCTTTCTTAAAACAAAAGCTTGTATAATTTTCTTAACGTGTACAGTTGGTAAACTTTTATGAGAGAGTTGATACCCTGAGTCTAACGTCAGCTTCGTTTTATTTTGCTGAAGTCTTTTCTAAAAAAAAAAACCCAAAAAAAACCAAACAAAAAAAAAAATCCCCAAACCAAACCAATTGACTTAAAAAATGCTTATTAGTCACCAACATGTTATTTTCTTCTCAGCAAACAGTAGACATCATCAGGAATGGTTAGAAGTCATTTGATTTTGAAAACATGATTCTTTTCCTTCTGTTTTACGGCAAATAGTGATGCTAGAAATTTGTTAAGCATGATGCTTGCGTTGCACAACTTTCCTTGCTTTCATGATACATTTTCCTCATTTTATTTTGAGCTGGGATAAATTTCCCATCAGCCGAATGCTTTACGTTTACTATGAACCTTGTTCACCAGTATCAGGTGTTAGATTATCCATTGATTTATTGTCACTCGAGCATCTTCCACGCTTCTCCGAGCCCGGGAAGGGCAGGGATTCAGCCTGGTGCCTGAATTCCTGAAGACCTCGCACGGTTGGAGCAGAAACATCACCTACCCATTCAGTATCTAGAGACGTGCACGGGTAAGGAGTGAGAGCAGGTGGGGATTTGAAGATTAATTCTTTATAAATGCGTGGGAGGGGTGGTGGTCACCATCCCACCAGCGTAACTTGAAAGGGGATGAAGTAGGGTTTACGTGAAACAGGAAGATTTTTAACGGTGGTGTTTTGGGTTGGGTTTTGTTAATTTTTTTTAAAGCCACAGCTACACATTTAATATACCAAAAAAAAGTGGGAAAAATTGTTCATTTGTATAAATTATAACCTGATCTCCTCCTCCTGTGGCTTCCAGGTGTGTTGTTAATTTTC
Organism: Pterocles orientalis; assembly: GCA_011057875.1. Classification (NCBI taxonomy): domain Eukaryota; kingdom Metazoa; phylum Chordata; class Aves; order Pterocliformes; family Pteroclidae; genus Pterocles; species Pterocles orientalis. The sequence continues at coordinate 87,797 of WKFP01013418.1, forward strand.
AATTGGTTATTTTTGTACTTAAAAGTTTCTGAGTCTTCACTACTCCAGGTTTCAATGTACAGTCCGATGGTTTGAAACCAGTGTGTCATCCTAAAAAAAAAACCCCAACCCCGACTGCTAAGGGTTGTGTTTGGTTTGCTTCCTTCGGCACCTGCGTGTACTTGGACATTATGGCCACTAACGAGCCGAACCCTCCGCCCGGCTCCATCCCTGACGTGAGTTCCTGGAGCGCGTGAACCTGCTCGTCCCCGAAATGCTGCGTTCTGCCCGCCTCGGCTGACGGCCGGGGATGCTGACACCGGGGGAAGGTCTGTTACCGCACGGCCTGCTTTAATCAATTAATTACCAGGTTGCTGTTAATTTTAGGAGCTGGTTTATTAACGGAAACCCAAACTCTCCCAGCCTGACCGCAGAGATGGTGTCGAGACGGTTTCAGACTGAGGGCTTCCAAGAGTCTGTGCAAGTCGCCTCCTCTTTTATTTTGTTTGAAAAAAGGTGGAAATACTCCCAAAAAAAATTATAGGAAACTTTATAAGGAAATTGTCTCAGGCTTGTGTGTGAAATACAGTACTGTGTATATTTTCAGGAATGTTGCTTTATTAATTTTTTTTTTTTTGGTGACACATAGAAGAGACCTGACATTCCGTAATCAGCGACCACGTAACGCTCCGCTCGCCTTGGAGAATATTTAATTATCATTTCCCTTGTGTTTACGCTGGTGTTTTATACAGTTCTTCGTTCGTGTTCTTCACAACTGCCGCCACTCTAACGTGATAAGTCGTTGCACTACTAAAGCTATTTAAAATTCTAGAAATAGAGAAACTTTGAGTTCATGTCAAGAGCCCAGAAGGATTTGGACATGTTTCCGACCTGCTCTCCTGGATTCATCGTTCACGCACGGCGACTCCACTTCATCCTTGCTGGGCTTTCTCAAGGACTAAATGTGACATGGAAAAAGAAAAAAAAAAAACCAACCACACACACACACACAAAATCTACAAATTAGTTTTATACGTTTTTCCACACATAGTAATTTTGCACTGTTAGTAATTCCCTTCTCTTATCCCTGCTCCCTCTCTGGAATTCTGAAAAAGCTTATTAAAATATTTTTTTAAACATACTGTCTGCATAAAAAAATTTCTGAGTTGTTTTTTTTTTTTTTCATCCACGCTCACGGAGGATGCGACAAACCCCTTGCCTCGCGGCGGTGACGCTGTTCCTGCTGCGGTGAAAACCACACGAACAAAAAAAACCCAAAAAAACAAAAAACCCCTTTTCTGGTGAAATTTTGAACTGTTCCTTTCATTCCCCTGAAGCCAGGTTGCTCCCACCCTCTTCTTTCCCAGGGCAGGATATTGAAAGCTGAAAAGCCCAGAGCCTTCCTCCCGTGCCCCCATCCCTCCCCAGGATACCCCGAGGGGACAACCACCATCCTCCAGCTGCAGCTTCATCCCCTCCAGCCACACCAGGGATGAGAGCAGGCCGGGGAGGAGGAGGGAAAATTTTTTTATTTGAAGCCAGTACAAAAATACAGAAGCACATTAAAAAAATTTTAATTTTTTTTTTTGCCATCATCACTGACTCCCGTAGAAAGCCAGCCATACATTCAAATAAAAAGGTCATCGCCCTTTTAATCACTAAAATGGTCATTTTGTAAATAGATATTATATAGAAAAAAAATTTTAGTCGCTTAAGAGCGTAGAAAATACTGTCGTAGGAACTCTGTTCGCTTTCCCAGTGTATACGATACATCCAGCCCCTGGCACGGAAGCGTGCGCAGTTCCAAACA
>WKFP01013420.1:21367-34225 GCA_011057875.1 Pterocles orientalis
CGCCGCCTCACTCTTAAAATATGGAGGCGGTAGGTTACCCAGCGGCTCCCATTCATAATCTTTTTCTCTTTCGTTTTTATGTTCTTTTTCTTCCAACCTCTCATCTGTTTTTAATGTGAGTATTGAGGCTGGAAAAGGACGTGAAGTCCTAATCTTGCATAATCACTTTCCTCCTGACAAAAAGGTTCCTTCGAGTTAACATATCTATTTAAAGTTATTTGCCAGGCTTCCAACGACTAATCCAAAACCTGGTAGATCCAGCTTTCAAAAGATTCCTTCGGACAATGTTTTAATTTCAATTTTAATTTTGATTTTAAACCACTTTCTACTTTTCTGGGGCCCCTTTCATTTAAATTAATCCAATTAAAAATCATTATTCGTAGTGCACTTTCTGATAGTAATTTGCTCCCTTTCTCATCTCCTGGGTCCTCCTGACCCACCTAGGAATTTTATCGTGGATTCCTACAACCCTTGGTTACCAGGAATAAGAGTGTCTTACAGGGGGTTTTAGCACACACACATAGGACACAGTTCGGAATCTAACCGAACAGTCAGTCCCAGCGCACTATCCCAGTGCACTTTAACTTATCACCCACCCGCGAATCCTATAGGTTACCATCGCTTCGGTCCTTCACCGGCCAAGTCCCTCGCGGGAGATTGGAACCGCGGTTAGAAGACCTCCGCACTCACTTCGGAACTACGTTCCGTCTCATTCACACTCTTACACACAGGCAACCGACTCCCTCCCAGTCCGAACGGACGCAATTACTTACGCATACATCCCGTAATCGTAAGCACAATTCTGTCGGATCTGGCAAAGGAGCTCCTACCCAACCGAACGGTATCCGCAAATATTTATGACTTCATTGTCTTCGTTCCCAGCGGAACGGTATACACCATACGCAAATATGTACGACTCCGTCATCTTCGTTCGGGTCTTCGCGCGCAGAATTACGGGCAAAACCACCAGGGAATCGAACCCCAGTTTGCTGCAGCCACCAAGGGAGCTTAAAAAAAATCCGGATTCTTTGCTTGCCTCTATTCAGGTTCAGGGATGGCGTTAGTCCCAGTCTGACCTGATCAGAGGCCACCAAAAAGGTGGGGTGCCCCCCCTGAATCAAGTTAGAATTCAGGATCTAAGACCCTCCCGGACGAGCCCCCAATTGTGATAAATGATTTAGTCCCAAACGGGATTCCAAATAAATTTCCAATTTATTTAGCGAATAAAAGGCAAGCAAACAGCGCTGGGCTCATATGGCAGAGAATATGCTCTACCCAGGCATGAGCACATTACATTTCCTTTTTCTAGTTTTTATCCCTCATGTCCATACATATTCATGAAGAGGTAGGCCTATGCAAATGACCTTTAGCGCATGCTCTCTTCGCCTTCTAGGAGTTTCTGGGGGTCCCTCGGTGGTTCTGCCCCTCTGTGTTACATATTCATAATAACAGGCGGGTCTATGCAAATAAGTTCCAGTAACACTGTGTAATCAACATTCCAGTAACTTTCCAGACCCTCCCCACAAGCTATTCACACTTTCTTAACACTGTATAATTAACTTTCCAGTAACTCTCCAGACCCTCCAACCAAGCTTTTCACACTTAACACTGTGTAATTAACATTAAATTGGCAACAGACATGAACTATATACATACCATTCCACTACCCACAATCAAAATACTCAAAGGCCACCCTCACAAAGAGGGCAACGTCCCATTATATGTCCTCATTGTTTCATATTGACATGAATCATGTTGACATATTTCACATTAGGCAATTCAGAGAAATCAACCTGCCAATATTCTCCAGGAGCCCAACCTTTCTTTACTTCTCCAGGAGGGGGTCTTTTTTGTATTTTTGGATTTTTCTTGCAACATATCAAACACTGTCTTACAGTAATATCTGCCAATTTTTGCATCCGCAGACCTATAACATACCTTTTAACATTAGCTGCTATAGCATTAGCTCCTATGTGAGTCTCTTGATGAGTCTTTTTTATTAATTCTTTCATCATTAAGGCAGTGGCTACCACTTGTGCACCATCCTTCAGAGTTTGTACATTTTAACAACTTTGCCAGCTGGTCCTCCTGTTCAGAATATTTAGGGGGATCTTTAAAAATTGTTTTAGTTGGGATTAAAGCTCCCTTCACTAATCCTAACAGAGGTATCTTTCTTGCAGCTTCATCTGCTTTTCAGTTTCCTCTTATTATTTCCGCTTGTCCTTTTTGATGTGCTTTGCAATGCATAACTGTGACTTCCTTTGGTTTCAAAACTGCTTGTAACAATTTAAAAATATCTGACCCATATTTGATGGGGGTCCCTTGAGAGTATAATAAACCCTGCTCTTTCCAAATTGTGCCATGAGCGTGAACTACTGCAAAGGCATATTTAGAGTGCATGTAGATATTTATGCTTTTATTCTCAGATAGTTCCAAGGCTGGATTTAGAGCTACTATTTCTGCCTTTTGGGCAGAGGTATCATGTAGTGATGTTTCTACTTCTTTTTGCAAAGTTACCACCACATATCCTGCTTTTTGTTCTCCTTTGATCACAAAGTTACTCCCATCCGTAAACAGTTCCCAATCTGGACTTTTTAAAGGTTCATCTTTAAGATCAGGCCTACTGGAATATACTTGTTCTATGTCTTGGAGGCAGTTATGCTCCAAGTCTCTGTCTTTGTTAACTGGTAATAGAATGGTAGGATTTAAAGTCAATGATACTTTTAGGGTGACATCATCCCGTTCTACCAAAGCTGCCTGGTACTGAATTAATCTGCCTGGGGAGAGGCAATGGTGGTCTCTTTGTTCTAGTATTGCTAACATGGCATGACACATGAATACAATAATACGGTGACTCAAAGTCAGTTTTTGTGCCTCTTTAATAAACAGCACTGCTGCTGCACCTGCCCTTAAACACACTGGCCATTCTTTGCTTACATCATCAAATTGTTTAGAGAAATATGCTACCGGTCTCTTCCATTCTCCAAGAGTTTGAGTCAGAACTCGTAATGCCATGTGCTGTCTCTCATGGACATATAGTAGAAAGGGTTTGTTCAAGTTTGGTAGTCTTAGGACAGTCCTCTCATTAATTCAGTCGTTATGTCATCAAAGCTTTTTCTGCACTCTGAAGTCCAATCCAAGACCTCTCTGTGTCCTTTAATAGCTGCATATAATGGTTTAGCAATCAGACTAAAATTTGGTATCCAAAGTCTGGATCAACTGGCCATACCCAGGAACCCTCTCAGTTCCTTTTATGATTTAGGGGGAGTTGTTTGGCACATGGCCTCTCTTCACTCTGTTCTCAGTCTCTTTCACCTTGGAATACCTCAAAGCCCAAATAAATCACTGTAGTTTGCACCATCTGAGCCTTCATCTGGGATACTCAGTATCCAGTGATCCTAAAAAGTTTAACAGATCAGTGGTGGCTGCCGTGCATTTTGATTCAGTTCTGACCCCCAGCAAGATATCATTTACATACTGCAACAAGGTAATAGAAGGATTCTTCCCTTGCCAACTTTCCAACTTTTCAGCAAGTACATTACCAAACAAGGTCAGGCTATTCTTGAATCCTTTTGGTAGTACAGTCCAGCAGGGTTGTGTCTTTCTTCCAGTGGTGGAGCTTTCCCATTCAAAGGCAGAAATCTTCTGACTTTCTTCTTCCAATGGGATGCTAAAGAAAGCATCTTTCAAATCCACCACTGTAAAATAAATATCCCCTTCGGGTATGGATTGCAACAACATACAAGGTTTTGGGACTACTGAGTGCAAATCAACTGTTATCTGGTTAACTTTTCTCAAGTCCTGCACCAACTGATACTCCTGAATTTGAGGCTTTCTCACAGGCAAAATAGGAGTATTAAATTCAAACTGACATCTTTCACAATTCATACCGAACAGATGTATTTATCAAGGGTTCCAAACCAACTTTAACTTTTAATTTGATAGGATACTGTCTCTTTCTTACTACCTGTATTCAGGGCTTCAATTTAACTTTTACTAGTGTGAGAAACCATGGACTAGGGTATTGTTTATTAAGATTTATGTTAAGCCCAATGTAAAGGTCAGACAGCAAAAGATATGAAATCGCTTATGCAAACTAAAAACAGCCACCGGATACCACTTGTGCAAGATAAGATAACCACCAGATGTCCAGGAACCGACAGAAACAGGACAAACAACCCCATATAAGGACATATGAGTAAGGAGTCAACTATGGGACAAAGGAGGAAGACTTCTTATTTCGGCCTCAACGACCACCAGGAGACAGAAAACGACCCCCTAACAACAACTGAAGCATGCCTCCACTACCTCATGAACACGGAAGTAAAGATGTGTAAAAAGAGACTGTTTGAACTGCTCAGTACGGCAGTTGGCGGAGCGCAGACTCCCCTGCCGTCCAGCGCTGTTTTTGCTCATATTCTACTTGCTATAATTAATAAAATTTTAATTGGATTATGATCCGTTGTGGTCTCAATTTATAACAATTTCTGGTGTCGTGACTCGGATAAGGAACGGTGGGCTTTGGTCCTCCGGGGAGGCGCCTCGGGCCATTTCGCGGCCCCACGAACAACAGCTTACTCCAACCTTACCGACGAACCTAAATTCTAGGATATTGAGCAAAAAAAGGACCGGTAAAATCCCGTAAAATTCTGTGCACGGGAGTCCGGACGAAGACGCAGGACACGTAAGTATATTGCGAATTTGTTCGCGGGTTTGTCGTTCGGGCGGGATTGGGTTTCCTGGAATATAACGAATGAGAGGTTCGATATACTGAACCAAGCGAGTGCGGACTCTTAAGTACTGCGTTTCCCATCTCCCGCGAGGGACTGGGCCAGGAACAAGGGGAGCAAGTGAGTGTATGTTTGTGGATATTCCAGAAGATGGGGGCGAAGGGCAGCAAGCCTTTGACTCCCATGGGAAGGGTACCCACTGTACCTAAGAATACCCCTCTGGCATATATCTTAGACAATTGGAGTTATTTCCCTGGAACCCTAGGGAAAGATAAGCAGAAAATGATAGAATATTGTACTAAGATATGGGGAGGGAAGAAGATTTCTCAAAATGCCTTTTGGCCAGTCTATGGGTCAGAAGAAGATTGGGTAAGACAGCAATTAAACCTCTGGGTTAATAATAAAAAACCCCTTAACCCGGAGGAGAGTCAATATGCAGAAGTGTGGCTAGAAAGACCGGGAGCTAGACTTTACCCGCTGAATGAAATAAAAACTAAACAAAAGAAAAAGAAGGAAGAGTTAGACGAAACCCTTCTAACCCCCCCTCCTTACATTCCTCCTCCTGCTCCCGCAGAGGTCCCCAGAGCGCCCACTCCCCCACCAGAGTCGGAACAAGGGTCTCCCCCTCTTCCTAGATGCGTAACTAGAAGTCAAAAAGGGGCAGCTCAGATGTACCCCCTAAGGGAAATACCCATGGGGGGACCTCAACCTGTGATCAGATATATTTCCGTACCCCTAAACTCGGCTGACCTACGAGATTTTAAAAGAACCGAGATGGGAAACTTAATTGAGGACCCACTCGGAGTGGCAGAAAGATTAGATCAATTTTGGGGACCAAACCTTTATACTTGGGATGAGATGCAATCTATCCTTGGTCAATTATTTACTACCGAGGAAAGAGATAATGATTAGACGAGCAGAAATGAGACTGTGGGATGCTCAACATGCCCAGGGACCCCAAGCAGATATTAAATGGCCACTTCAAAGACCTAATTGGGATAATCAGGATCCGGTGCATAGAACTCATATGCAGGACCTGAGAACTACAGTAATTCAGGGAATTAGAGAAGCAGTACCCCGTGGCCAGAATATCAATAAAGCATTTAATGAAATGCAAAAGAAAGATGAAAGCCCTACTGAGTGGCTGGAACGACTGAGGAAAGCCCTTAAGCTGTACTCTGGGGTAAATCCCGACGACCCTTTAGGGCAAGCGCTCCTCAAAACTCAGTTTGTGGCAAAATCATGGGAAGATATCAGAAAGAAGATTGAAAAGTTAGAAGACTGGCAGAATAGAGGGTTGGATGAATTATTGAGGGAAGCTCAGAAAGTCTACGTAAGGCAGGAAGAAGAGAGCAGCAAGCGACAAGTAAAAATAATGGTAGCAGCGGTCAGAGAGGATCGCAAAGGGCGGACTGGTGAACACAGATCTGCTGGAACGAAACAAGGGAACGTAGTAGTAAAGAAGGAACAGAGATGTTGTTTTTACTGTGGAAAAAAAGGACATATAAAGAATTGCAGAGAAAGGATCAGGGATGAGGAAATATTGAAAACGGAATAGGAGAGTCAAGGGCTCTATATCTTAGGGGACCGGAGTCATCATGAGCCCTTGATAGAATTAAAAATAGGTCCCCATAAACAAGAGTTCACCCTTTTAGTAGACACTGGGGCTGAGAAATCAACTATTAGGCAAATACCTGAGGGATGTAAAGTTTCCTCTGAAAAAGTACAAGTAATTGGAGCAAAAGGAGAACCCTTTAAAGTAAGCAAAATCAAAAATGTGGTATTCGAAACTGAAAATAAATTTGGAATGGGTGAACTCTTGCTTGTCCCTGAAGCAGAATTTAATCTGTTAGGACGAGATTTAATTGTTGAATTGCAATTAGAAATTAAAGTGAAAAATCAAGAGCTAACGGTGTCTGCTTATCCTTTGACCATGGATGATCAAAAACAAATTAACCCCGATGTCTGGTACTCTCCAGACACAATTAGTAGACTGGAAATCCCACCGATTAAAATCCAAATTTCCAAACCCCACATACCTGTGAGGGTAAGGCAATATCCCATATCCCTAGAAGGACGGAGAGGATTAAAACCAGAAATTGATCGATTGTTAGCACAAGGAATCTTAGAGCCTTGTATGTCACCCTTTAACACTCCCATTCTGCCTGTAAAGAAACCAAATGGGAAATATCGGCTCGTACATGATTTAAGGGAAATAAACAAAAGAACTATCACCCGGTTCCCTGTAGTAGCAAATCCATACACACTGCTAAGCAAGCTAGGACCCCATAACTCCTGGTATAGTGTGGCTGATTTAAAGGATGCCTTTTGGGCCTGTCCACTGGCAGAAGAATGCCGTGATTATTTTGCCTTTGAATGGGAAGACATAGAGACAGGCCGTAGACAGCAATTGAGATGGACCGTGCTTCCCCAAGGGTTCACTGAGTCCCCTAATCTGTTTGGACAGGCCCTGGAAGAGCTTTTAAAAGAATACCAGGTACAAACGGGAAACGTGCTGTTACAGTATGTAGATGATCTGCTCATAGCAGGGAATAATAAGGAGGATGTAAAAAAAAAGGAATTGGACTCCTAAACTTTCTTGCACAAAAGGGCCTACAGGTATCACAAGAAAAGTTACAATTTGTGGAGGAAAAAGTGAAATATTTGGGGCATTATTTGTTTAACGGCAAGAAGATATTGGATCCAGAGCGCATTAAAGGAATTCTGGAATTACCTATGCCTGCCACTAAGAGGCAAATTCGGCAGGCATTAGGGCTATTTGGGTATTGTAGGCAATGGATAGAGAACTACAGCTTTAAAGTTAAATTCTTATATGAACAACTGTCAAAAGACAAAATACCCAAGTGGACCCCTCAGGATCAAGAGCAGTTTGCCAGTCTCAAAAGGGAGCTAAGTCAAGCACTGGTTTTAAGCCTCCCAGATTTAAAGCGGCCATTCCATTTATTCGTTAACATACATGAAGGAACGGCATTCGGAGTATTAACTCAGGAATGGGCCGGACAAAAGAAACCGGTGGCATACTTATCAAAGCTGTTGGACCCTGTGAGCAGGGGTTGGCCGAGTTGTTTACAAATCATTGTTGCTGCTGCCTTATTACTTGAAGAAACGAATCGTATTACCTTTAATGGAGAAGTTGTCCTATATGCGCCTCATAATATAAGGGGGGTGCTTCAACAAAAAGCAGAAAAATGGCTTACAGATAGCCGACTACTAAAGTATGAGGGAATACTCATAGAATCTCCAAAACTATCCCTAAGGACTATCGGAGCGGTTAACCCTGCAGAATTTTTATACCCAGGGAAAAGTACTGAGTTAGTACATGATTGTCTTCAAACAATTGAACAACAGACACGCATTAGACCAGACTTAGAAGAAGAAGAACTACAATGTGAGGAAGTACTATTTATAGATGGGTCATCACGAATAGTGGAAGGTAAACAATTGTCTGGATATGCCATCGTTAAGTTAGAGAAAGGAGAATTTAAGACAATAGAATCGGGCCCCCTAAGTGCCAGCTGGTCGGCTCAAGCCTGTGAGCTGTATGCATTGTGGAAAGCATTAGTGTCACTGAAGGGAAAGGATGGAACTATATATACAGACTCACGCTATGCGTTCGGAGTGGTACATACCTTTGGAAAAATATGGGAGGAAAGAGGATTTGTTAACTCACAGGGAAAAGAACTGATACACCCGGAATTAATTCAGCGAGTTCTGGGGGCATTGAAAATGCCGAATAAAATAGCAGTTGTACATATAAAGGGACACCAACGAGGTACAAGTTATCAAGTTAGGGGAAATAATGCAGCTGATACAGAAGCAAAACGAGTGGCAGGCAATCATAGTACGATTTTGACTATGCAACCAATATCTGTTAGTAAAAATTTGAGTTTTGAATCTGCAGAAAAGGAAAAACTAGAACAAATGGGAGCTAAGGAACAGGATGGTAAGTACATATTGCCAGATGGGAGAGAAGTCTTGCCGAAGGGCATAGCACTCGAAATATTTTCAAAAGTACACAGTAAAACACACTGGGGAACCCAGGCGTTAGTTGATCATTTCAATCAACAGTTTGCCTGTATAGGCGTATATAACACAGCAAAGACAGTCACGGCAGCCTGCGAGACCTGTCAAAAGGTTAATCGAAACAACATGAGACAAAAACCTCTTGGAGGACGTTCCCCAGCATACAGACCTTTTTCACACATACAAGTGGATTTTACTGAACTACCCAGGGTAGGGCGTTACAAATATTTATTAGTAATGGTGGATCATTTAACACATTATGTTGAGGCTTTTCCTACCTCCAAGGCAACTGCTAACCAAGTTACTAAAGTGTTACTTGAACACATTATACCTCGATATGGAGTACCTGAAGTAATTGACTCGGACAGAGGAACACGCTTTGTGTCAAAAATTGTTAGAGATCTAACAGAAAGCTTGGGTATTAAGTGGGAATACCATACGCCATGGCATCCACAAAGTTCGGGAAAAGTTGAAAGGATGAATGGAGAAATCAAAACTATTTTAACTAAATTAATGATAGAAACCAAATTATCATGGATTAAGTGCCTACCCATGGCACTATTAATTCTCAGAACCAGACCCCGAGCAGATGTAGGAATATCAGCATTTGAAATGGTGTATGGAATGTCCGATAGAATTGAAAGTCCACAAACAAATGTTTTAATTCGAGACCGTGTGATTAATGAATATGTTTCACAATTAGCAGAACATCGTAACAAGCTTTGGGAACATGGACTGATTGTACAACGACCACCGTTGGACTTAAAAATTCATAATCTTAAACCTGGGGACTGGGTATTGGTTAAAACGTGGAAAGAAGAAACCCTAAAACCCAATTGGGAGGGACCTTATCTTGTTTTGCTTACAACAGAAACAGCTGTCCGGACTGCTGAGCGTGGATGGACTCATGCCAGTCGCATTAAAGGCCCAGTGACGAGACCCCACTGGAAAGTAATCAGTACTCCAGGTGACACCAAGATAACCCTGAAAAGATAACGTAATGATAGAGACTTTATTTGATTATTTTGCCGCATTATCTTTTGGTATAAAGTGTGTATTGTTGTTCATATTTGCTATAATTATTTCTTTTTTTATCTATTATATATGGAAGCGTACAAATTGTGTTGAAGGAAATTGCTAAACTTATGCAACCACACAATATTAAGTATAGAAGATACGCTGATGTAAATAATATATGCACTCTAGATATACGAATTAGATGTAATAATTTGAACTGCAATTGTTATCCATTTGCTTGTTTCAGGTGTAAGGTATGCCAGAATAAATGGTGGACACACTGTGAATGTGGATACCCTCCAATAGGAGTTTGCACACAGTGTTGGAAAATCCAAAGAACTCTTACTGAGTGGAAATTAAAACAATTAGAGTCTAAACAAGAAATTATTCGAGAATCCCATGAGTTGTGGGAAATTTTTGCCAAAGGAATAAACCCTCAATATTATTGTTACCACTCCACCGAACCAGCCCCCTTTGTAGCTGAAATCTTGGCTATAAAGTACAGAAGGGAAGTACTAACCGTGTCTTGCTTTGCCCCATTAGTTAAAGCTGCAAAGTGGGAAGCCTATGTAAACAGGCAGAAAGCCCGAAGCAGCTGTTCTCCTGAAGAATTCCCTTGCTGCCGAGAAGATGGTACACCCCGTGGCTCGAAGCAACCGAGTCGACGGGCAAGGCAGAGGAGGAACAAACTGTGGAGAAAAGAACCAGAACAATGGGACACTAAAGCAACAATGGCCGAACTTCCCCAGGACTGGTAAAAATTTACTTAAATTGGCAAAATTGACAGACACCCTTTTTCCTGGTATACCGTTAGTTTTGTTATTGATAATAACCCAAGCAAATGGAAACCCTCATGAACCTATGAACTGGACAGTAACAAACATAAAATATCCAAGTAATCCAATCCAAGCACGAACTACACCGGGCACAGTTAGTTTCAATGTGAGTTTGCATGATCTAATTACTGAAGAAGATCGTAGAGATGAAGTGGATATATGTAGACCTATTTATATATGTCCAGCATCAAACCCTGGTAAAGGATACTGTAATTCTCCAGGTCATTATTACTGTGCATTGCCACATTCAGGATTTCTCTGAGCGTCTCCATCTCCTCCAACTGCTAGCTTTGTGGAGCTACTGCCTAGCACCTTATCTTGCACAAATAAATACGATATCTCAGCTCTGTGTGCTGATTGATTTGTTGCACACCAGATAATGAACTCCAGCTGTGGGACAACAAGATGAGTGATGTGTACAGCCAATTGGATAAGGTTCAGTACAGGATGCAGACTGTAGTTACATCCTCCAACCCACCAGTGAGGCCATGGGTGGATTGGGAATGGTACTGTTATCTGGCAATAAGGAAGTTATGTAAACACTGAGATGGTGCTGGATGGGCCTGGCCTTGGAGACAATGGGAGTGATTTGGGACCATTTACCCCTTATCAGGGAGGACAGGAACTACTGTCCTTGCGGTGTGACTTGTCCCAAAGCATGGGAGCCTTTTGTTATTACAAATCTTGGAACCTTATTATAATGTAAAACCCGCACCTCCAGATATCTGAGACCCCCCCTCTTACTGAGCATGCATAGTAAAATTTAAAAACACTGTGCCTTTAAATCGAAGCAGAAGAAAAACTGACCAATTGTAATTAAGAAGCAATGAGAATTAACCAATTGTAATTAGAGGGATGGGGCAAAGAAGGCACAATCAACATTTTGAACTGTGTGAATACCTGATATGACTGCAACCAGGGATGCTAGTTTTGTGGATTACCACCTAGCATCCATCTCTGTGCAGAAATGCAATAAAATTATATCTCGACTCTGTGTGCGGATTGACCTGTTGAACACTGGGTGATGAACTCCAGTTTTTTGGACAACAGTATTGTGAAATATGTCCACATGATTCATGTCAATATGAAACAATGAGGACATATAATGGGATGTTGCCCTCTTTGTGAGGGTGGCCTTTGAGTATTTTGATTGTCCTTGTATAATTGTGGGTAGTGGAATGGTATGTATATAGTTCATGTCTGTTGCCAATTTAATGTTAATTACACAGTTTAAAGTGTGAAAAACTTGGTTGGAGGGTCTGGAGAGTTACTGGAAAGTTAATTATACAGTGTTAAGAAAGTGTGAATAGCTTGTGGGGAGGGTCTGGAAAGTTACTGGACTGTTGATTACACAGTGTTACTGGAACTTATGTGCATAGACCCACCTGTTGTTATGAATATGTAACACAGAGGGGCAGAACCATCGAGGGACCCCCAGAAACTCCTAGAAGGTGAAGAGAGCATGCGCTAAAGGTCATTTACATATGCCCACCTCTTCATGAATATGTATGGACACGAGGGACAAAAACTGGAAAAAGGAAATGTAATGTGCTTGTGTCTTGGTAGAGCAGAGGCTCTGCCGCACATGCCCAGCGCTGTTTGCTTGCCTTTTATTCGCTAAATAAATTGGAAATTTATTTGGAATCCCGTTTGGGACTAAATCATTTATCACAGTATCGTACCCCATTCAAATGTTTGGTGGGGAATAAACAAATGTAACGATCAGTGTGACACTAATGATCATTCACTACAATACGCCAAACTATTGAATGCCTCATTGTCTTTTAAACACCCTGGAAAGGATTAGATATGCCCAGTGAGGAAATCTCCTCTCTGCAACTGACAAGTAGAGATTGGATGCAAAAACATTGACAAAATGCTGTTGCTGTGGCTATACATTCCCATTCAGGAAGCCCTAGTACAAGGGTGCCTACACAGCAATACCAGTTATTTGTGACCTTCTGTCTTAGACTGCAGCAAGAAAAACTACTGTCTTCCTCTTACCACTTCACGAGATTTGTGCTGAATATCCATCATCCATGCATCCCCTAATTTAGGATGTTCTGATGGCCACCTGCATTCACAGAATCACAGAATCACAGAATGTTAGGGATTGGAAGGGACCTCGAAAGATCATCTAGTCCAATCCCCCTGCCAGAGCAGGAACACCTAGATCAGATCGCACAGGAACGCATCCAGGCGGGCTTTGAATGTCTCCAGAGAAGGAGACT
>WKFP01013420.1:38235-52345 GCA_011057875.1 Pterocles orientalis
CCTGGGGTGTATCAGAAGGGGGATGGTCAGTAGGTCAAGAGAGGTTCTCCTCCCCCTCTACTCTGCCCTGGTGGGACCTCATCTGGAATATTGTGTCCAGTTCTGGGCCCCTCAGTTCAAGAGGGACAGGGAACTGCTGGAAAGAGTCCAGCGCAGAGCCACAAAGGTGATTAAGGGAATGGAGCATCTCCCTTATGAGGAAAGGCTGAGAGAGCTGGGTCTCTTTAGTCTGGAAAAGAGGAGACTGAGGGGTGACCTTATTAATGTTTATAAATATGTGAAGGGTGAGTGTCAGGAGGATGGAGCCAGGCTCTTCTCTGTGACATCTGGTGATAGGACAAGGGGCAATGGGTGCAAGCTGGAACATAGGAGGTTCCACTTGAATATGAGAAAAAGCTTCTTTACAGTGAGGGTGACAGAGCACTGGAACAGGCTGCCCAGAGAGGTTGTGGAGTCTCCTTCTCTGGAGACATTCAAAGCCCGCCTGGATGTGTTCCTGTGTGACCTGATCTAGGTGCTCCTGCTCCGGCAGGGGGATTGGACTAGATGATCTTTCGAGGTCCCTTCCAATCCCTAACATTCTGTGATTCTGTGATTCTGTGATTCTCCAGTATTTGCATGTGTTGCATGCACAGATGACTCAGTAGATCCTCCTGCAAGCTCATGTGGAGCAATCTGGGTCCCACCTCCTCACCTGTGTCAGCACATCTCTCAGCAGTTAGACTCTGAATAAGACTTGCAGAGAATCTGGCACCTCTAGCTGTCTCAGAACACAGCAGTGGACTGTACTTCTAATGCTGTCTTGCTTCTGATGCGTTTTTGTGTGTCCCTCCCTTCTGGGCTTCCTGGCCCTTGTAATATATCAGGATATGATTCGTGCTGATAATTTGGCAGAGAGCTGCCTGCACTTGCATTATCAGATATGGCATGAGAATAATAGAGCATAGAAATGTGAAGTTCTGCTTCGGTGAAGTTCCTTTAACGGTACAATAAGAAACCCCAGTAACTGTAGAAACTGGCCTAAACCTTTGGGCTGAAGCCAGAGGACCAGGGGACATGTGCCAAATGATAGGGTGAAAAGTTCATCTTGAGGAAGACTCGCTTTACTTCATCTTGTGGACCCTCAGACGACCACCAGAGAGCACTGCACAGACTCAAAGGGACTCTTTAGCTAATTATAATATGAAGCAGGGAGAGAAGTGGCTAGGAAATTACTGTGCATAAGTTTATTGCAAGATCGAATGAATACGTAAAATTTGGGGCATAAATAGAGGAAATACCATTGTATGTTGCGCTTGTTGGTAGAGCGGGAAGAGACTCACTCCCACAGCACCCAGCGCTGTTTGCTTATCTCCTACTCAAGAATGCAATAAAGCCTTAAATTGGAAAAAGGAGTTTGTCATTTATAACACCCTGACACAGCATGGAGCTTTAGCCACTGCAGAAACACCCTGGCCACTTGAAAGTGAGGTGGAGATCACCATCTGTCAAATTCACTATGGACTCACAGTTCTTGTCACCTTCAAATTTTCCAGTTCCAGAAAAGTTGGGAAGACATGGCTGATGGTTAGAAAAAGCAAGTAAGAGACCTTGAGAGACACAACCCACAAGACTGTACAGGCTTGTTGTGAAAAACAGGCCTTGAGGAATGTTATGAATGAAGGCACTTCCGCAGCTAGAAAAAAAGTTAAGATTTAATTTGTTTGTAGGTGGAGAATAAGCAAGCAGTGCTGGACGCCAGGGGAGCATCTGCTCTACCAACAGGCATACCTTTCCACAAAACCTACCCCTTTATTTATTCCCCAAAATGTTGCATATCCATCAAGTTTTTGCAATACATTATTTCATATGCATCTCCAAGCCCTGCCTAGCCCCATTTCTTATTATAATTAGCTAAAGAGTCCTTTAGGGGTCCAAGGAGTCTCCTTTATCTCATGGCCTTGCGGATGTTGTATTCTCTCATCTCGTTTTGATTAGCATTTCCTTTCCTTATCACAGTTTTGATCCTCTCATCCTGTCCTTTTTGTTTCTTCCATCCGCTTCCATCCGATTACTGGAATCTTGGGGAGAGGGGATGCTTGAGGAATTCCAGCAGGAATTTACTTCTCCATCACTGTCTGGTACATGAATTCATACACTCTGGAAGCAGAGCTGTCTCAAAAACACATTTGTATGTATGTATATCAAAGTTCACAGAGAAATAAGGAGAATGCACCTACAAAAACAACTACATTAACATTTTCATATCATTTGTTTAGTATAAGATTTAATTCACAGTTAAGCACTATATGATTACTTCATTCAAAAACTTCCTTAAACAGAGGAGCCTTGTCTGATAATCTGAAGGGGAAATCCAGTTTCACACTTTCAGCTGAAAACACTCAGCTCTTCACCTCAAGCACCTCTACTGAATGAATTGTGAAGGGAGAAGTGAAGGAGGACACATTTAGGTAATACTCCACAGATTAGCATCTAAACATGTCCTCAACCCAAGGCAGGCCCATGGCATTTCTGTCATTGTGAGAGCAATCCTTTGTTTTAAGCACCTTTCCACTCACAATGTCTTCAACCATACAAGAATAGTAAATACTAATGGGAAACTCCTAATGTGTGCTTTCAAATGCTAGAATTTGCCTTGGTGTATAATCCAGTTGCGATGTTGTAAAATGATGTGCAGTTATACAGAAATGCCATACTACCTGAGGAGGTACTGCACTGGCAAGGAAGGCGCTATCTCAGCACAGGAACATCATCATGCCCTTTCTTTCCTACTTTGTATTTCAATTTACTGGAAAGGGGGTTGTGTTGTCACATCTTTCCTGGAAGTTACTTTCAGATATTTTTTAAAAAACAACCAAACAAAATGACCATCCCTGCAACACAGATTACAATTCAATCAGTGATGTTAATGAGATTGCTCAACTCAAGTACCCTTATCTTTGGTCTCTGATTTCTTTACAACCAAGTCAAATACCCTTTCTGTCTTGAGGATGAATTCTTTCACACAATCCCATTACTGTCCCATTTATTTCATTCCTAAACTGCAAGAAGGATCCTTGAGAAGGGAGATCTCTGGGTCATGGCTGCTGTGGTTTTCTCCAGCACAACAGCATGAGAGCAGCTCTTCTCCAATTCTTTTAACACGAATCATAATCGAATATACCACAGGAAAGAGATGGTAAACTATTTTACCCAGGATGATAGAAGGAAATTATGCTGTGCTTGTGTCAAAATAGATAAACTTGAAAATACATCCTGTATTTGGTATGTTGTGCATGGATTGTTTGTTTTGTTTTGTTTTGCTGAATAACACTCTTCTCTCAGCTTTTAGGAACATTTTTGCCAGACATTTATGTTCTGGCTGGAAATTTTTGTCCCTCATTCTGGGAATAGGTTTGTGCCTGGTGTGCTGGAGCCAGTAAGCACACAGAGTCCAGATACACCTTCTAACTATTAATGCCATTCTTTACAGAAAGGGGTGCTAGGTGATGGTTTGCAAAAACTAGCACAACTCCTTGGAAAAGTTGCATGGTTTTTATACAGGCTACAACAAAGGGGTTGACTACTGATCAGATTCTGGTGTACTCTTGCTCATGAATGACGCATCATACAGAGGTGGTCCACTTTAGCATGTAGGGTCTCCTCCCAGGAAGGAGAGATTTATTATGCTAATTACCTTCTCAGAAAACCTTATCTCCATTTTCCCCCCTTTCCAGATCATCTTGATTGCCATTTGCTCATACTTGTCATTCCTGGGTTATTTTGTTCTAATTTTACACCCTGAGGAGCACACAAATGGCCAGCAATTCCTTCTCCTTCCCTGCCCTCTGAACATATTTATCTGGCCTTTCTCATTTGAGTCTATCAACAGAACTCTCAAGGCCAAGCAAAACTAAATTCTCACAAAACTTGTTTGCCCAGCCTTTATAGTCACTTTGTTCCAGATATCCTCCAGCCTGATCATCCAGCCTTTTCCTTCAGAAATAATAAACAAGAATGAGTTTCACTGATGAATATTCAACAAACTTGGGTTTAAAGATTCGTTTGTTTGTTTGCTTTTTCCTAACAAGAAATTTGTGCATTGTTGCCTTCTTTTGCATATCTGTGGTGCATTGAAGGAATATACATTGTTTGTCTTAAAAGATGGGGAAAAAGATGTGGGTAGGCAGAGTGTTATCAAAAAACTGGTCCAGAAACTCTCTAAGTTAGGAGATTTAGAAAGCAGCACTTCTTTATTTCAGTGCTGGGGACATGGGGGATTCCCCTGCCCAAGCATGTCCACCTTGCATCAAAATTAATTTGTTTTTATACACTTTTCCTGTCAAGTCATTGTTATATAAGTTCTTTTACATAAAAATGCATTAAATTGTCATTTTTAAATCTAACCTTTAAAATGATTGGTTGTACTAGTTAATAAAACTTTATCAATATTCTTACCCTAAAAGAATAATTTGTCAATTCTGCTTAGCTCTACTGATTGGAATCTTTGATATTCAAATCAAGATGGGAAGGGTAAGGGGTTTCCAAGCAGCGTAACTGGTGTCCATGATGGTCTCCTTAGTTTCTTAAAACAAAACAGAAAAAATCTACTAACTTCCCAGTGAGGTTTCTGTAGTTCCCTATTTCAAACTAACAATCCTTATACATTATGCTTTGTTCAAAACTAACTCTTCTATATTATTAACTTTTGATTATTTTATCAGAACATCTACAACAAGAGAATGGAAGGAAGTTCAAGATGAAGACTGATCAATGACAAGTCCAGGAGTGGGTGAGCCCATGCAATTTTTTTTTCAATCAGAAACTTGACAGTAATTGAACAGGATCAACTCATGATACGATGTAGGCTCATATGATCCTGAAGAAAAGAGCTAACCACATGTCATGAGAAAGCCCAGGCACAAGCCCAGGCAGAGATAGTTACTGAAGTTGATGAAGTGGTGTTTGGGAAGGTAATCACAGCTTTCCAGGGATGTGCTTGCTTACCTGTCTTCTACATGGGAAGGCCCCTCAGACTTCAGGCAGCAGAAAGAGACTCATCCCTTTTTTATGACAATCTCTTGACCTCTGTAGGGATCAGAGGGACAAAAACATGCTGCTGACACATCCATCTGTCCCATTCCTGTATGGTGAATGCATTTGTCCTTGGAGGAAGGGTACCTTGAGATGCTTATCAAGTGCGCTGCTTGTCTAGCAGGCTCTCATGCTACATCTGTATCTGGGGCAGCCTCACTTTTCAGGCTAAGAGCATGTCTCCCATTTGGCTTCAAAACAGCTGCCAATGTCTTCTGCATTCTTGTGCACACAGGTTGAAGCATTTGCTTTCACTGACTGTGCTAAATCAGTTCTCAATATAATCTTCTATATATTCCCACTGTAAAATGGAATAAGAAGCTGCACTTTTAGGGGGATTTCCAGTGATCCCTTTCTGAACTGAGTCATCTTACCAGAGAGGAGAGAGAACCAGGGTCTCCTCTTAGGATCACCTGGTCACAGTGGATAATAGGCTGGATGAGCCTGGCACCTGCCTTCCTGGTGATTATCACCTCTTTCAGAAAGTGATTAAACTGTATGGAGGATGGAGGTACTGCAGCCTGTCATTTGGGTCATCCAAGTAAAGGGGAAGATTTTGGGAACGTCAAAAAATTGTTGAGAACTGATATCCACAGATGTCTGTGGCAACACAGCAGAGCTGAAAAGGCAGATGGTCAAACATATAAAAGAAACTGATGGTGCTGTCTTTTTTTTTCAAAATTAGATATAAATTGCTGAGCTTCCTGTTACTACTTATCTAAAGGCATGGACCTGTATAAATCCATAGATTTTACTTTTGAAATGTGTCACAGCTTTTCCACATTTTGAAAATTCTACCTTGAGAAAAGAAGTTCTATTCATCTCCCTTTTATTCAGTGCTTATATTGCTATAAGAACATGTAGTGTGTGTTCAGGATATATTCTTCATTTGGTGTAGAGAACATGACTATACGCCTGCCAATAATTCTGGTTATTAGTTAAGTCAGATAGTAAAGGACTCTGAGAATACTGTCCATATATTTATGCATTTTAGCATATGTGCCAAGTGTTATGGGAATGTATGACATTTGGTTAAGAAAGTGCAGAAGCTTTAGATGTACGAATAAATGGGTAAACACAGCTTAGCACGGAATAATTGTCTAGTCAATCTATTTTTAAATTCTTGAGCTGCTTCTCCTTTACACCTGATCTGACTAAATGCTTTCTGCATGAGAAAAATGTCCTGCTGCTGATTTTAACTATTGTGATGGCAGTGCCTCCCTAATTATCTTCAATGATAATATGTATCCAGGAAAACACTGGGATTTTATTAGTTTGTTCCCATGAGATACAAATAAATCATAGTTTCACTGTGTGACCTTGCCTCCCCACTTTATCAAGGCAGGATGGTTTTCAATGTGCTTTGAAATAACTAATTTAAGGATGAATTGTGTTAGTTAGCCTTTTATGAGCTGCTTATGTTCTGGTAAAAGAATTCACTCATCAGAAATCACAGCCAAGACCATGGCTATCTCTAGCATTACAGGAGACATGAGCTCAGTAAAAGAGGCCACCTCTGACACAGAGCAGTCCCACCAAATCCTCGGAGTCCTGTCTTTCTCCAGCAGATCCTCAACTATTATGTGTAGGGCTTTCGCATGTGACTAAGAGCCACACATACACTCAGAGAGTGCAAAATAAAACCGTTTTGGGGAAATTAGTTCAAATGTTGCCTATGCATTTGGGATCTCCAAGCTCCTGGGCAGCACGTGCACAGGCTTAAGGTCCAAATTCCCAGTGAGTCACACAAGACATGATAGTAAAATTCAGAGCCTTATTTGACAGAAAACAAAATACAGGAACAAGAATGTACAAGCATACATGGTTTGCTACAGGGCTCCTTAAAAGTCATTGCAGGTAAAACAGGATTTCTACTATGAACAAAGCAGCACATCTTCAGTCAGTTATTTGTCAGTTTAGCAACTCTCAATTCCATCAAACAGGAGCTACATCCTCAGGAATTCCTCCGACAAATGGGTCCCCAGAACCTGGGAGACGATTCAGTTCCAATATAAAGAAACTTACAGCAAAGGACAAGTGGCTAAAGGCAGACGTCTTTGAATGTTAGGACGAGAGAAAGAAAGTGAGAGAGAATGACAGTAAGCCAGTGAGAGAGAATGAGAGTGAGCCAGTTTCACTTTCTCACGCAAGTGAAGTGAGAATTTATACCTGTCCTTAAGTTTGTGGAGAGTAGAGTCAAGGTCCTTGGTGCAGGATTTGGACACACCTGCTCTGCTTCCACCCATCTTTTCTTCTCCTTCTCTCTCTGTCTGTCTCTCTTTACTCTGTGGAGACCTCATATTTATGTGAGGAACTTAAACTGATTGTTACGGAGTCTTTCCAGCTTTACAAGCATTAACAGAAGTGGCGTTTGAGGCAGCACCTGTAAAGCGTAGAAAAACTCCACAACTTGTGAAAGTTGTAAAGTAGATATGTATTTTATTCAGCACTGAGATACAAGGGGGATAGTTCCTCCAAAGACATGCATGCCTCTCCACAAAACCCATCCCTCTATTTATTCCCTGAAATGTTACATATGCATTAAGTTTTACAATATGTTCATGCGTAGTCATTTCCTAGCCCCGCTTCATATTATAATTAGCTAGAGTCCTTCTCCCCTTGTGCAGTGCTTTCTGGTGGTTGTAGGGTGGTCGACAGGATGAAGTAAAACGAGTCTTCCTCGGAGTGAACTTTTCACCTTGTCTCCTTGCACATGCTCCCCGGTTTCTTGGTCACAGTCCAAAGCATCTACTTCCGGCTGGTTTAGGGGTCATTCCGGTCGGTTTAGGGATCATTCCGGCCAGTTTAGGGGTCAGTCACCTTGCAAGCCTTGCATTCTCTCATCCTGTTTTGATAAGCAGTTCTTTCCCTTATCATCACAGCAAATGTTAAGCAACATATATTGTCTGCATAGCTAGTCTTAATCAATCACTCTTTAACCCATTTTTAACTTCTAGCCCCTCTATTTCACCTGCAGGGAATCAAAGTTGCTGTGAGTTGCTGCTTGTGAGGCTGAGTTAGGGACTAGAAGATGGCTGCTTCTCCTGGGAACAAAAGGGAGAGGCCAGAGAGCCATTACCTTGGAAAAGCCACCCAGGGCAGGGCCATCAGCCGCTAACAGCTCTTCCTAGCTCCCTCCAGGCAATTGTGCCCCCAGGGAGACTGTGGTATCATGCCTGGAAGGGCAACTGCACCATGATGCATCCCCAGCCCACATCCATCACAGATGCTGGGATCCCTGAGCTGTCAGGGAAGAGGGTCCTATTGATTCAGAAGCACTTGAGCCTGACAGCCCATCCAGCCCATTTACTTTTTCTTTATTGCCCAAGACTCCTGCCCACTCACCCTCAGGCACTGGCTGGACAACCCTTCCTGCTTACCCCTTGCTGCTTTGGGTCTGACCTTCTGTGAGCCTGTCGACTGCCTGGGAGCAAGACTGTATTACACAGCAATCACTTTCATGCAGTGTTTTTCTGGGAGTGTTAATTTCCCCTCCTGCCTTTCCAGAATAGTGTTGTCAGGAATTTCATAATTTCTCAGTTCTTTGTTTATTGACAAACATTTATCACCTGATCTGCATAGCCCAAGTACAGTATTAACCTGGTGTATTTAGATTCACTTACTTTTTATTCTACATTACCTGGCTTGGCCCTAGTGAGATGTCTGTACTGCTGTGAAGGGGCAGAAAGACACACATAGACAGTAAGATCTGCAGAAATACTTACGAAAAGTATTCAC
Source organism: Pterocles orientalis (assembly GCA_011057875.1). Taxonomy (NCBI): domain Eukaryota; kingdom Metazoa; phylum Chordata; class Aves; order Pterocliformes; family Pteroclidae; genus Pterocles; species Pterocles orientalis. The sequence continues at coordinate 47,047 of WKFP01013420.1, forward strand.
ACAGTTTTTCACTCATGTAACTAATAAGCAAAACCACTGGCAGTTGTGAAATCATGTTCCCTACACCACCAAATGAAGAACCTAGCCCAAAGATACACTATATATTCTTACAGCAAAATAAGCCTAAAATAAAAATTGATGATGTGCGTCATTAAATTGTCTCAGCCCTATCATGCAACTTTACCCTCTGGCTGTGGTTTCACAAGCAAATGAGCTGATGGAATAAGAGCAGGTCTCACTCCCCCACACCTCACCCCACCTCCTATCTATGTGGTGGCAACCTCACCCTTGCACCGCTGCTTCTAGTTTCAGCGAGAGCTGATGAAAATAGCTAGCTAACTTATGTTTGGCATGTTATTTTTGTAAATCCTTCCCTCTGTATTAAACCAATTTCCTACAGTGGATTTTAAAGTGGAAACTACAATGTGCATGGGGACAATCAGTATACAGGGCTCCTCCTGATGGTATTGAGCTGGTACACAGCTGAAATGCACATCAAGGGGACAGGACTAACTACAAAAGAAATGTGCCCCACAAGAAAGACATTTTCCTACAGTGTCTAGAAAATTAGAGTAATTATAATGTTCAAAGGACAGTGAGCTCAGAATTTATGCTGGTGCTTAGAAATGAATAGATTTGTAAGAATGACAGCACTTTCCTGGGAAAAATATTGTGGAAATGGTGGAAGTGAGACTCTCTGGATCTGTTTTTGGTTCAGGTTTAGATTCAGCTGGGCTGCTGCAGCTCTGCAGAAGCAGTGGTTTCCTGTTGTTGACAAAATAGCTGCGAGAGGAAGCTTTTTAGCTTGGACATCCAAGGTCCATCATGCTTTAGATGTGGACCATATTAGTTAGGTTTGTACTCATGAAGCTGTATTCCAATGGGCCACTGATGGTAAAAAACACCTTCTACTTCTTCAGCTATGGCCAGGAAGGTTACAGGCAAAAGCCAGTCTATACTGGAAATTTTATATTCTAAATCTAGTATAGCTATAGAGATATTTATTGATTGAGTAACCAATGATAAAAGGTCATGTGAATTGTATGGTTTTTGTTTATGTTATATATGAGTGTTTATGGTGACTCTAAACAGTCATTAATTTAACACGAACATCCCGTATTGCTTAGTGCCTGGGGCAAGAGTTATCTAACTTTATCTAACCTCACTTTTGGAGGAGACAGAAGTCACTACGAATTCCAGCAGCTCCCTTTCAGACCACGATTAACACACATTCATGTGACTCCAGAGCAAGGCATCTCTCATGCAAACCTCTTGCATGGTAAGAGACACAAAACACTCTGACACGTCTGCCCCACACAATTTCTCCTGCTTATTACTCCAAACTTTGCGCCTGAACCATTTATAACTGCTGTAATTTGTTCCAGTTATGTGGTTAAAGTGGGTGCTCTGTGGTTAAGTTTGCCTGTGACAAACACCATAGGATTAGTCAAATGGTATAAAAGAACCCATCATAAGTGCGCCATATGGCATAACGTATGTGCACATAAGAAATGATTGTTTTAAAACCCCACAGAAGTGCAGGGAATTTGCAGAAGTGGCAGTACTCCCTATACAAAAGCAGGAAGCTAGCTGTATTGGCCATAAAGCATTCTTTGTTGCAGGTGGGCTTTAATCCAATAATCCTGAAAATCCTCCAAACAAGCACTAAATACTGACATTCAGAAAAAAATATAAACACTCCAATGCTCCAAGGCCTGATTAATCAGACAGCTACAGTCCTAATGAGCTAAAGGAGAATAAAGATCTATGTTCAGTACCATGAGAAACATGGTCATCACAGTGACATTTGCATCCCATATGCAGGGTTCCCGCAAACAACAGCAAAGGGAAATAACTATTTGCTTGTCATTGTTGATATCATTAACCAACTTGATCGTAATTCTCTCCTATAAAACGACAGCATAGAGGTTTATGCAGAGAGAATACATGATTTCTGGAGAAGGCACTTTTAGTGTTGTAAAACTCAATCATAAGGCACAGAAGAACTAGTCCAACTGATTTGTAAATAACAGGTTATAAACTTTCATGGTCCTAGATTATCCCTGATTTGATGGGAATGCAGAGAAATCAAATCAAACCATTACAGAAACCCCAAGGAAATTTGTAACTGCAACATTTAAACTACCACAGATCTAAAAGGCTGAGCCTCTACAAATGCTCCAGCCAAGCTTAGCCTATTTGAATCAAGCACCACGTGGCAAAGGTACCCTTTGGACCTGAGGTACTCCAGACAGCCTCAGACTCTTCTGTTGAGAGACCGATTTGCAAATAAGCTACGCTGCAAGCTGACCGATATAAGACAGCATGCTGTTTAACATGTAGGTAAAAATCAAGTACGTTAAAGAGGGTTTGTACTCAGCAAAGGGGCAGTTCTGTAAGTTCCCTCTGAACCTAGCCCTGCACAGGCAAGGCATTATCAGCCTAACTTTGGGATGAAGTATTTCCACCAGACTATACTGTGACTGGGACTTTTCCATGTGAAAATTATGGAGACCCAAGAGAGGAACTGAACAAATGGTGACTGGGACTGTTGTTGCCGATACTCACTGGCTTGGTTTTGGTCTTGTTATGTCACTAAACATTTTCTAAACTTTTAAGTTCTCTGCAATGTTGTGCATGATACACATGTTCTTCAGAGGGGAAAGCCAAGAAAACTGTAGATGTTAGGGCATTTGATAAGCTTCAGCTCTTAAGACACTGCATGATGCTAGGCTGACAGCTCCACAGATCAAGCTTTATGACAGTATAATAGCTTATACTGAAAGCATTGTTACTAAGAAGATACAGAAGAACTGTAAAGCATAACAGACAAAATGCACAAGGAGCAAAGAGCCTTCCTATGGTGAGTCCAGCTAGAACTTGTAAAGTAAAACTAGCAATTTAACTTATATATGTTATGTTAGTGCTTGGTAACATACAAACAGAAAGCAACTTGAAATCCTAATCCGGAAATTAACTCCAAACTTTTATTTGGAACTTTTCAGACATTTGTGTCATAAATACTCAGGTTGTTTTGAATGAAGTAAGAGTGGAAATGTGCTTGGGCAAGTGGAAACATGAGAAGAAACAGTAGAACAAGGACTAAAAAAATGGCATATATTGTTACCTAAAGCTGGTGGTTCACTTAGATCACAGAGTGTGAAATATGTTCACATGATTCATGTCAATGAGGACATATAATGGGGCGCCACCGTCTTTGTGAGGGTGGCCTTTGAGTATTTAGATTTTCCTTGTATAATTTGGATAGTGGAATGGTATGTATATAGTTCTTATCATGTTGCCAATTTTATGTTAATCACACAGTATTAAGTGTGAAAAGCTTGGGTGGAGGGTCTGGACAGTTACTGGAAACCTAATTATACAGTGTTAAGAAGGTGTGAAAGGCTTGTGGGGAGGGTCTGGAAAGTTACAGGAATATTAGCTGCACAATGTTACTGGAACCTGTTTACATAGACCCACCTGCTGTTATGAATATGTAACAGGGGGGGCAGAACCACCGAGGGACCCCCAGAAACTTCTAGAAAGTAAAGAGAGCATGCGCTGAAGGTCATTCACATAGACCCACCTCTTCATGAATATGTATGGACATGAGGGATAAAAACTGGAAAAAGGAAATGTAGGGTGCTCATGCTTTGGTAGAGCATATTCTTTATTCTCTGCCATATGAGCCCAGCGCGCTGTTTGCTTGCCTTTTATTCGCTAAATAAATTGGAAATTTATTTGGAATCCCGTTTGGGACTAAATCTTTTATCACACAGAGCAAGCTGTGCATGGTTTCATTCAATATCCTGATAGCAAGAAAATGAAACCATAAGATAAGATGGCAGGAAGATAAAGGAACTGTCCTGGAGCCAAAATAGGGAAAACAAAAGCAGAGCATTGACTCAGCAATGTTACCTAAGACTCACATTGAATGAAACTAGATACAGAGGCAAAAGATCACAGTAACTGTTGACTCTTAAAGGCTATATAAGCACTACCCAGAAGCAGTTTGTTCTCAGCAATGAAGAGGATCTTAGAATGTGTAGAGAGGATTCAGTACTGGCATGTCTTGTCCTACATGTCATGCACAAATTGTCCTGGCCAGATTACTTGGACACACACATACTGATACTTCTGTTGGTGGAAATACAGGCAAACAGAGACAGCTGATTTACAAAGTTTAATAAAAATCACTTTCCTTATTTGTATGGTCTTGTAGTGAGTTTTGTTTCATTAACTGACACATTACAGAATCACAGAATCACAGAATGTTAGGGATTGGAAGGGACCTCGAAAGATCATCTAGTCCAATACCCCTGCCGGAGCAGGAACACCTAGATCAGATCACACAGGAACGCATCCAGGCAGGCTTTGAATGTCTCCAGAGAAGGAGACTCCACAACCTCTCTGGGCAGCCTGTTCCAGTGCTCTGTCACCCTCACTGTTGTAAAGAAGTTTTTTTCTCATATTCAAGTGGAACCTCCTATGTTCCAGCTTGCATCCGTTGCCCCTTGTCCTATCACTAGATGTCACAGAGAAGAGCCTGGCTCCATCCTCCTGACACTCACCCTTCACATATTTATAAACATTAATAAGGTCACCCCTCAGTCTCCTCTTTTCCAAGCTAAAGAGACACAGCTCCCTCAGCCTTTCCTCATAAGGGAGATGCTCCATTCCCTTAATCACCTTCGTGGCTCTGCGCTGGACTCTTTCCAGCAGTTCCCTGTCCCTCTTGAACTGAGGGGCCCAGAACTGGACACAATATTCCAGATGAGGTCCCACCAGGGCAGAGTAGAGGGGGAGGAGAACCTCTCTTGACCTACTGACCACACCCCTTCTGATACACCCCAGGATGCCATTGGCCTTCTTGGCCACGAGGGCACAGTGCTGGCTCATGGTCATCCTGCTGTCCACCAGCACCCCCAGGTCCCTCTCCCCTACACTACTCTCCAACAGGTCAGTACTCAACTTATACTGGAACCTGATGTTGTGCTTGCCCAGACGCAAGACTCTACACTAGCTCTTGTTAAATTGCATGAAATTTTTCCCCACCCAAATCTCCAGCCTGTCTAAGTCTCGCTGAATGGAAGCACAGCCTTCTGGCACGTCAGCGACTCTTCCGAGTTTCGTATCATCAGCAAACTTGCTGAGGGTGCACTCTATTCCCTCATCCAAGTCGTTGATGAATATATTGAATAGCACAGGTCCCAATACCGAACCCTGGGGGACTCCACTAGATACAGGCCTCCAACTAGACTCCATCCCATTCACCACAACTCTCTGGCTTCTTTTCTCC
>WKFP01013421.1:0-32782 GCA_011057875.1 Pterocles orientalis
AACTTTTACAGACAGCTTTTTCTTTAATATTGTTTTTAACATGCTGCATCACTCCCGTTATTGACTTGGACACTGAAGACTGCCACGCCAAGCACAGTGCAAACAGGCTTCGGACATGGTCGATTTGGTGGAATACCTCATAGGATGTAGGGCACTATACTTACATCCAGCTAGCAAGTTCTGTTGTAAACTAGCTCAGTAATAAAACCTACGTCCCACAAGCTCAGGAGGAAATCGCTGAGGCAGACATTTTCACAGCTGCAAGGACCATCCTCTGGCATATGTGTGCTTTAAGTGAATGGGCAGGGAACAGACCTGAGACTTACCTTTTCTTTTCCTGTCCCCACTCGACACCAATGCTGTTGGGATGAGCAACTGTCAGAAATCTCGGCAAACGTCTGCATATGTTTAGGTTCCTCAGGTGTCTCAAACCTGGTCCTCTCCTACAGCAGGAGACAGTGATACTGTCTTTTTTTCAAATACCGTACTGAATCTGCATCAGAAAACAAGAATTTATAGATCTTTTGGGTTGATTTTGTGGAATATGCAATTAAGAGTATAAGCTACTAATTGTAAACAGGCAGGGTAGAGTAGAGCACTGAAGTGATTGATCAGATCTGTTTTGGTCATGAGTTTAAATCGGCTATCAGGGCAACATGCTTTAAATAAACTAAATCATTTTGGGTTATGCAAGTGGCCAGCTCTGACCTGTGGTATATGGATAAGCCAAGAACATGAGAAATTACAGATCCTTACAGATAGGAAAAGGCAAATAATATATACGTAGCTAGCCAGCCTTCACTAGTGGATACAGCAACAAGATGTCAACATAAAAAGTGACAGAAATGAGACACACTGCACTTAAAAAAACCAAACCAAACCAAACCAAACCAAACCAAACCAAACCAAACCAAACCAAACCAAACCAAACCATGGAGTCCAGTGGGACAAGACTAACAGGGGAAGGGTAGTAAAGGCAAAGCATTAAATGAGGGAATATTTGGAGCTCTCATCCAAACGTTGATAAGGCCAGACAGCAGTACTGTCACTTCACTCTTCCTTTCCTAATAATTTAAATTGTTTTCATATTTTTTTAAAGAAAGATTGATTTTTATTAGCTTAGTTTTTTTCCAGTTTATTTTCAACTACATACAGTCACTACATGATGCTTGTTGTTTTTTCCAGTGAAAAACATTTATAGGGATATTTATTAAAGTAAATAGCTTCAAGTGACCTTGTTCGGATTCTTAATTTTAATCTATTTTATTCTATTTGCAAATGGTAGGTGATGCTCTCTAAAATCTGTGACTCCTCGAGTTCTGTTTGGGTAGAAACTGAAATTCAGTAAATTGTAAAAAACTTTTTTTGTCTTTTTCCTTATACAAAACTGTATTTGCCATTTGAAGTGAATTTGTTAAAATAGAGGGGCTATTTGTGAATTGAAGTGATTGTTTCTGTTACTAATTCCTTCAACATACCCAAACTAGTATTCATACCAAATTTCTAATCATAACCTGTAATAGGAAAAATAAACTCCTGCTCTTTGAACTCCTTAATTTTGTAGGAGTTGCTCACTGCTCTGTGGTAGCTGAAGAAACTGGGAAGAAGGAAATTTTCAGTATGTATCATAGAGGCTCCTGATCGCAAGGGTCACCTTTGCATTTCACTGCGTTTCATTGCAAGTGTTTACTGAGTAACTTACACTCATACCTTGACAGTAGTGATGTGCCTAATTTTATTTAAATTAAACTATATTAATATTGAATGTGGACCTTTATGTAGGTTATCATCGTAATACATTACATATTAATTAAATAGGGTTTTTTTAAAAGAAAATGCATTTGACAAAATCTCCATTTAAAAAAAAAAAAAGCAGATTAGTTCTGCCTATGTTGTTGGCCACTTAAATGGTCAAACTGGTAGGGCTGTACTAGCTTACCAGTCTTTCTTTTGCCAATGTAAATCTAATGGTGTGCATTTATTAATTCAGCCATAGTTGTAATGCGCTTTACATTACAACACATTATTTAATTGGCCATCTTTTTTATAAGAGTAAGAAGATATTGGCAACAGCAGCTAACCCTGATCTCAGCAATACTGCCTTGGTTGATGAAAGTTTTTCCCAACTACAAGCAAGAGCCTATCAATGTACGTGCTAAAGCAGCATTCTTGAAGCCAGTGGGATTTTTCTTAATCCCAGTGGAAGGGGTTTTGTGTTCTTTTCTATCATTTATTAAATCTATATTTCAGCCTTTACCACAAAATATTTTTCTTAGAAGAGCAGTGCTTTGGTATTCTGAAATCTCTTTCTGTTTTTGCTTTTTTTTTGCACTTGTTTCAGCAGGTGCCTGGACAGTGTCAGCAGCTGGTAGGCCTGTTTCAGTGCTGCCACATATCCCAAGTTCTGACAGTTGAAAGATGAGGCTAAAATGCCTATTTAAGGCCTCAGCCTTGGAGTCAACTAGCAGTCAGAAATTAAGGCAACATCAAATAAAGCTGACATTCCTCCTGTGCCAGTGACTTTTTTTTTACGATATTGAGCTTTTGAAGTTTCAGTCACAGTGGTTCAGCTATTTAATGCGTTATTCTGAGGGAGGTTTGTGGTTGATGTATCTAACAGAAAATGGAAAAAAAAGTATCTGTGATGTATGTTAACAGATGCACTGGAAGTCTGGAATACATCTGTAAATGCCAGGTGGTTAATGAATTTAGATTTTGTTATCCAAACATCTTTCATTAAAAGTGCTAGGATTCAAATTAAATCAAGTCATGAAGTCATTGCAGCACCAACACAAAAAGGAACAACAAAAAAAACCCCAAACAAAACCTCTGTCTATCCCGAACAATGCAATTTCTTGGCAGAATGGCTTTTCAACTGAAGATTGACTAATGCTCTTTGTGGACATGTGATTTCACTAACTAGTTGTTCAGCTGACAGTCCTTTCCTTCTGATCAACTTTAGTTCATTTCAATGGCTTGCCTTCTGATTTACAGAAGTCAAGACACTTAACAGTGGTAGAAGACACATCATGGCATGGTAGCCACATTTTTAAATAGATGCTTTTGCTTTTTTTTTTCACTTGAGGTTCATTTGCAACTTAGTTAGAAGAAGAAGATAAAACAAGGAATAATCTGTCCTTCTTCACAGAGTGCATGCTGCATGATCCATGTGAACCAGGCTGTCCACTCTTGAGATCTTTTTTTATGTGCTTATGTGTTTATGGTATTCTCCCTTCAAGAATAGGGAGGACAGGCATGAAGAAGGTTGATCTCTTGATCTCACTAAGTACTGCATCAGAGTTAGCAAGGCTCATCCCATTCGATGTCAAGGCTTAACAAATGACCCGTTGTGACTGGAGAACACATTGAAGTGAGTGGTCTGTTTTGTACAAGGCAAAAGTCTGATTTCCCTAGTGAAGAAATGTTTTGCTCTGGAAAACCACCTTTGTAACTTACTGTCCAAACAAAAATAACATTGATTTGTACAAACATATTATATTATTCCTTTAAAGACATTATTATAGAATTGCACTTCACTGAGGAAATAGGAAGAGTTTAACTGGTAGACAAGAACTGTGGAATCTTTGTGGTTTTACAGTCTCAGCTGCTCTAGTCATATCAGCTGTATAATGCACCTGTAAAATTAATGCCTCAGTATGAAGAAATATGAGTTGAAGAGATTATGTTTATTCCACAAGTAATCATATTCTCTATTTTATAATTTGCTATGGTTTGTTAAATTGGCCTTTGCTTTGCAACACTGCTCACACCTACAGGAATATTTCAGTGTTTGCTTTTGAATAGGTACATTGAATCAGCTAATAGCAGGGTTGATCTTATCACGCATTAGATCGTTCTAATCACTAAGAGACTGCCTTTTGTCAGAACATCTCAACCAGAATTGCCAAATTTCATCATAGTGGTGGTAATAATAACTTTTAAATTAAGGTAAAATTCCTGTTTATTGGGAGGAAGTCACATGACATTGGCAAACCATGGAGACAAAGACAAAAATTCCACTTGCAAACAAGGTAGCTGAAGAATGCAGAGAAAAGCAAAGATGATAAAGATACCTGGTAGTAAGTAACATTGTGCCACCTTGAGTGAGAAGGAATATGAAATATTTTTTTTCGTTTGTGAATCAGAATAATGAGAAAAGCAATAAAACTTTATACTCACTTTCATTTCAGGAAAAAAAAAAGTAAATGGAAAATATAACTGGTAAGTCTAGAAATGATAAAGGGAGGAGAATAAAACAACTTGATGGACCAGGGCACGTAGCTAAAATCTAGTTAGAATGCATGAAAAATGACGAAATTTGTGGTCATATTCATTCATCACCAGCATTTGTAGAAAAATACAGACCCACATAAAGCAAACCCTGCAGTGCTTGCGGAAGAGGTTTTGCGAAGGGCTGCTGTGGTGTGGTTGTGCTCCACTAGGGGCTGTCGTTGTCACATGAAGAGATGAGCAGCTTCCACTTGCAAGAGCAAAGTGTAGGCAGAAAAATCCCACAGGGACTGAAAGGGCTTTGCCTCTCCACGTCTGATCTCCCAAGCAAGGGATCTTCCTAAAGGAACAGCTCCTCTGTCAGAAGAGAGGAAGCTCAGAAGGGGAATTGGCTTTAGTGGTAGTCACTGCAATAAAAGTGCAATGCTTTTCACAGCATTGATGTATTTGATGTACTTTTGATGTATTTTCTTTGCTGTTTGATTTACTTTCTTCCAAAGGGAAAGGGAAGAGGAAGTTGCTGACAACTAAATCGCTATGCTGCCACAGAAACATTATGACCTTAAACATTTTTGTTTAACAGTTCCTGAATACTGCAAATTACCATGTCATCTTTTTTGAAAGACCATGTGTGTAGGGTATTTGGTTGTTCACGTATAACACTAAAGATTATTGCATTATTTTTGAACACCCTGTTTGTTGAGGATAAAGTATCAATTAATATTTTTACACAATTCTTTTTTTGGTATGAAAAATACTTGTCACACATGTCTCAACTAAGCCCTGAAAGAAGTTCAAAAATTAAGTAGTACCATTCTAATATTAAAAATGCTTTTTGAAATATATCTCCATACCTCATATTATACTAAACAAAGCAAGCATCAGAGTGACAGTAGAAGATGAGTCCATTCTTTTTCCACACTAAGACATTCTGTAGTGTGATAATGAAGTATTGTAGAATGCTCAGGTACGTTAGCTGTAGAAGCTTGGTGAAAGCGTAAAGCACTGCCTCAGAGAACATTTACCTTTGGCTGAGACAGCCTTTGTGTGTAGTTTCAGTGAAAACCACAAGGCAAAACAGCTGGGTTTGTTTCAGCATTTATCAGTGAAGTCATAGAATCATAGAATCATTAAGGTTGGAAAAGACCTCAAGGATCATCGAGTCCAACCCAACACCACCTAACTCTCTAGACCATGTCCCTAAGCACTATATCTACACATTTCTTGAACACCTCCAGGGATGGTGACTCCACTACTTCCCTGGGAAGGAAGGAGGACTCCTTATATGGGAGGACCAGATCAAACTTCTGAAAATCGCAGATAAGGATGGTTATTGATTAAATGTTTCAGTTTGTTGACTAGTCTAGCTAATGAAACACTAAACAAAACATCATCAACAGCTTGGGTGATGTCTGGTCAAAGGTTCAAAGATGAACTTATGAACTGACATTCTCTCTCCCTTGAGACTAATTTCTCTTTCATACCTTTTTCATGTATCACTTGTCTTTTGAGGTGTGTTACCTGTGACAGATAATTTTATATTTTGCCTTCACTGTTCTTGTTTCCTCCAGGTTTAGTTTCATTCTCCTGCCATACATATATAGGACTTCCTGAGTGTATTATCAATTTTAATCTTAGAACTGAAGGGCAATTCTAAAGTGTATGTTGTTACCATGAAGACATTGGTGTGAAAATTGTGATGGTTTTGCAGTTTCCTCATGATGGCTCAGGGGCCACTGGTTTCTCTTCAGATCTATGAAGTTGGCATGGTACAGTTCTTCATGTGACAGCTTGCATGGATACCATAAACCTTAGAAAAGGAAGGCATTGAGTGGTAGGATGTGTATAGTCTTAGAAAAGAGCTTAGCATTAATTTACAGGGTTGTTTTCTCTCAGAACTGCACAGGCACCCAAAGCATTCCTACACTGGAGATGCTGCAGAAGCCTCAGAATTTGAGGCAGGCAACATGAGCATTGCCAACCTTGTTATAAATTTAGGGTGGGCTCTTAGCTTCCATGTTTGTGAGAGGATTTTCACCACAGCACTCCTCTTATCACTCAGCTCAAAACTATGGACAACAGAGAGACAAAAAATCCAAACCATCAGTTTACAGGGACTCAGTACAATACTATCTTATTTTTAAGTGCACAAATTTAGCTTTAAAATCTGAAAGTCTTGCAGCCGTATCCCAGACAAAATATCAGTTGCCCTAAAGCTTTCTTTAGAATTGCTTGACATGATCCCAAACTGTTTGTTAGGATATGGATATCTTCCCCATCTGTCCAGTTTGGATGTCCGATAGAAAACAAGTTTTCAGTCAGTCAGTCAGAATCCTGTCCAGGCTGAAGTATTCATTGCTAAGAGAGCAACTAAAATGGCAATTCTTTCTTTTTGACATTTCTTAGTTTGTTTTTCCCCAGACACAGATATTTATAGCGTGGTAAGGGATAGTCTTAACTATGATACTTTTCATTTTACTTTGTGAAGCATACCAACACCTTGTATGTTTTCAGTAGCTTAAAAAAGATGCAGTGTAGTCATTGTTGCCATGTTTTCTACTGACTGCTTACTTCGGTATGTATTGTTTGATAAGAAATTTTATTCACTTCAGGCAGGAGTGTGGTGGCTAAGAAAAAGAGACTACCATTCTTCTGAGGGGGGAAAAAGTTGTTTTTCTGTCATAGCTGTATAAATCAAGAAGAAAAAGGAAGAAACACGGGATTTGCTTATCTGAAACAGCTGCAGCAATGTCTGATGAAGGAAACAATGCCAGGGACACTTAATTTTGGTGATGTGTGTCTAAATCCAAAAACAAAGCAGCAGAACAGTAATGACAAGCCACCTCTGTGCTGCACAAGTAGGAAAGTTACCAAATTCTGGACCTTCCAGTGGTCATCGTGTGCTTTTAATGACAAGGGAGACACATCCATTCCAAGTATTTAGAGCCATGCTCCCTGTATAGTCAGTGACAGAGGTCCTCTATTTCAGTGTTCAGTATATTTCGTTGGTCAAACTTGGGGAGAAGTATTATTCTTCCTTTTAGCTATCAAACCTGTCTCCTAACTCACACATGTGCGAAGTCTAAATTTAGACATATTACTCCCAGCAGTTCTGGGTTGCATTTCTGGCCTAGAAATGCCATTCTGAAGTGAGCATCTGCCATTAGAAATGGCAACAACTCAACATTCATGTCTGCCTGGTTGTGTTGGGTTGTTGTCATGCTGCCGTCCCTGTCTATGTTGTCTTCAAAGCAGCCTCTAACACTTCTGCCAGGATCTTTTGGGCAACAGTTCACACAGAGACATGAAGCTGATATACTGCCGTCCATTAAATGGTGCAGCTCTCAGTCCCGCTCAGTAGTCTACTTGCCCTCAGTGCTTAGCAACACAAACTATCTTTGCATATGGATCTCTGCCAGGAAACATTTTGTGTATTTAACATTTCCTTCAGCAGGCTGAATAGCAGCTTGTGCCACTGTGATGGGTGCATGGAGGATTCACAGTGGACTTTGTGACACCTGTGCCATAGAACCATAGAATCATGGAATGGTTTAGGTTGGAAGGGACCTTAAAGATCATCGAGTTCCAACCCCCCTGCCATGGGCAGGGACACCCTCCACTAGCCCAGGTTGCTCAAAGCCTCATCCAGCCTGGCCTGGAACACCTCCAGGGATGGGACATCCACAATTTCTGAAAGACAGCTTGCCTGTCATCCAGGCTGCCAGTAGGACCAGTGGAAAGGTGAAAGGGGCAACATGCTAGCGGCAGGGTAGCTGAAGAGGTGCAGGGTGCACTATGCTATGCATGCGTTAATAAAGGCTCACAAGGTCATGTAGTCAAGGTCACAGGAGGAAAGGAAGGACTATATTTTGTGGTTTTATAAAATTTGCAAATTCTAATAACATCACAATACTGTGGAATACAGAGGTCCAAACTCAGGGAAGACACATCTGCAATATCCTTAGAGATGTACCAAATCTAAAGGGAATTGTCTGTAAGTAGATATTGCATCTAGGTGAAGAAAACCAAAGAGAAAACTGCATAAGGAAGAAGCCAAACAAAATGTCTGTGTGTGTTATCGGGTGGTAGTTAATACAATCTGTATTCTCTTTAATACGGACACTTTTTCGAGGTCTTGGTGTGGTTATTACACTGGCTAAGACTCTTAGAAGTCCTTTCATACACATTTCCTGCACTTGCTAACTATTGGTAGTGGTCGCTTCTTTCTGTCAGCTCATTTGATGACTGATCTGAGGGATTTACATTTGTTCTTCTTCTGCATATCCAGAATTGTGGAAAGTTCGATATTAATGAAATTCTTAATAGAAAAGGCAGCAGTCAGGCTATTCATAATATTGACCCGAGGTTACTGATTAGCTGCAGTTTTTTTGTTCTCTTGACTTCAGTGGATATTTGTAAATAGCTTGAATAGTTCTCTTCAGGACAGGTCTGTGACTGGGTAAAACTGCTCTTTTATCTTGGGCAGCCATCCTGAGCAGTTAGCCTCAGGCATTTTGGGAGCTGGGTGTGGAGAAGCTAAGTACTTCAGCACTGGACACAATATTAATTGCTGATGTGGCCGGGTTTTTTCACGAATAGCAAAATAGCAACTTTTGATTAATGCAGCTAAGATCATTTGTTAAGTCAATTTGTTATGTATTTATAGACTGAGGTAGCAAATAGGGTGCTAAAGCAAGTGTGTGAGGCTCATGCAAATTATCAACTGTTGCATCCTAATGTAAAAGCTTAGTAAAATTCTGTTTCCTTGCTTTACATGTAACACTTTTTTATTTGTGAGGTTTACATATGGGTTTAAATGTGAAGATCTTTTCTAACTGAATATTTTTGCACATAAGATGAAGAATAACTGTGTAACAAAGACACAGTAATATGATTTGCATCTCTAAAAAACAAGACCAGCTGACGTTTAGTATTTTGTCACTCCAGTTATACCTGGCAAGCTACATTCACCAGGACAGAAAACTGAAACAGAAACAAGGAGGTGCAGACAGTGGTAGGAAGCATTATGCCTCATGAGATGGAGTTTTCATAAGTCTCCTGAGCAGGGAGAATACCTTGTTATAGACTGCTCTAAGTGGCTTGAATGATAAAGATGTGCACTAAATTATAGAAAAGAGAGAGAATTTTTTCCATGCAGGAACTAGAGGAAGATATTTCTGGTGTTAGGATGAAAAGAAACACAGGTGTATTTATACAATGTCTGACCTTAAGGGCTTTTGTAATTATGGTTGAGTGGTTTCCCTTGATGGACGGGGTTGTGACAGACTTCTGAATGTGACAGCATTCCTCTGGATGCTTCCTTATCACAGTCAGACTCAACATCTTCATTCTGAGCTGAAAGGAAGCCAAGTGGTTGACATTCTGCAGCCTAGTGGGTTTGACAGGTAATAGCATCATCCAACTCTGAAGACTTGCAACCCAGATAATTGCCAGCTTTGCAACAAGGCTGTAGTTAAGGTATCATATCACAAGTTTCTATTGTGGTTAGGAATGACTCGCAAACAGGAGAGCAGGAGGACTAGTTAGAGCATTTAGTAATCCCATCTCTGCTTAGAGGATGGCCCTACTGTTGTCTGACAAGCCCTTCAGACAATAATGAGCAAAACACACAGAATGAGGATGCTCTTTGCCAAAGGAATCAACAGCCCCCTATGATCATTAGGTTGGGGGTCCTTGAACAAACACAGCAAAACTGTAAGGAAATGAGGGAAGCAATGAGCTCAGGAGAATATGATGTCCTGAAAACTTACTTCCAAAGAAAAAAGCAATCAGAAGTTTGGAAACACTGATGCTCTTGACAATCAGAGGCAGGAGGAGACTGGGCATGGGCTCGGCAGTTTGGCTGGATGTTCTGTACTGAGATCCTTCTTCAGTTGCATGATCACATCTAGTGCTGTCCATCTGGCAAGGAAAGGCATTCAAAAGATCTCCCTGGGGTCAGTGAAGACTTCAAACCGGATCTTCTCTGGGATCACCTGTTCTTAGCTGGAGGGTCCAAGGAAGCAAGCAACCACCATGTGAAATCATTTGTGTAAGGCGTAAGTGTCCCAGCCCATACCACAGTGGGGGTGACGTTGTGGTCTCAGGAGGACCAACAGCTGCTGGTGAATTCCTTTTTTAGGGGCTTGACTGTACACTGAACACTTCCAGAATGATAAGATGTTGACAGTTTCTTGGACATTATAATTCAAAACAAAAGCAGCTTTTTGCAAGGCAATGACTTAATACATCAAAGAGCACACTGGTGGGTATTTGGAGTGCATGCAGGAATGGTGGTGTCTGGTATAGGTAAGGCCCTGCAAGATGTGATTTCTGTGGCATTATAGTCAGTGGAGCTCTTCAATTAGATGTTTCAAGGCCTTACAGTAGCAGTGGTGGCTCTGAGGAGAGCTGAGTTCTTCTAACTAGGCAGAAGCGTTGACATCGTAACTGGGATCAGAACTCACCTGAGCACAGGAGGTGTCCATGTCAACCTGTCTCTGCCTTTAGAACGGTGCTGATGCTATTTCTGCTGCACTTTGACAACTCTCCCTCCAAGAGCGGTTGGTGGTGAAAGGCAGCATCGTGGTAAGAAGCCCTCGCATACACCAGTAATGACAGGTTCTGTCTCTTCTCTTCACTTTCCACCTTCCATTAGGTGTTTCCACACCAAGCAGTTATTATCTCTTTATTCTCTCCTCAGAAGCATTGAATATTGATAACTGCTGGAGGAGGTGTGAGACCAGGGTGGTTGCAATAGTGATTTAATCTAGGAAGCTACATCTCATGTTTCAAAACATCTTTGAGTCTACAGGCATTTTTGGTCCACCTGTCTTCAGACTTCAGTTAGTCATCTGTTTGGTTTCATGTTCCACACCTGATGGGACACAGAGGGAGGCTTTGTTTCAGATTGACATTGAAGCACTGTAAAAGATTAACTATGGAAAAGCCGCCCTCCATTGTTTACTGAAGTGTAGTATCACTGAAACTGTAAATGTCGTTGAGTAAAATATTTTCCAAAGTGTGGTCTTTAGCTAATATCTGTAAACACCGGTGACTTATCTTTATGTTGGTCTGTAAAATCTAATGACAAGAGTTTGATTTTTTTTTAAGGAAAAACAAGAAACTAACATACAGAAAGTAGATTCTTCAGGTACTTCATAGCAGGGATAGATTGACTGGAAAAAAAGGTCCAGTTCTTCTGACATGGATGTTACTGTTGGTAGCCACAAGCTTTTATTAACACACCGTGTCTAATGTACTCTGGGAGGACTGGCAATTTTGAGGATGTTATTTGCTCAAGAGCCAGAGATAAAACTAAAAACATGCAATGTGCTTTATTTTATCTGTTAAGTGCTGTCTTCCCACTTCTGACGCCAACCCTTATCACTGGCTCCAAGCCTAATCTTGAGTAAATTATTTCATCACTAAGTACTTTCTGGTTCATGGATCAAAAGTGTCATAATAATTGCAAAATGTTATTAAGTCAGGTTTCTGCTTATGACTATTCAAGCAAATTGATTTGGTATACTGAGATCTTCCAAGGGTGTTTACCATTCTGTGCTGCAACTCTCCCGATCTTGGCTGCAGTGCACAAGGGCAAATTTTTTGTACTGCAAAAATTAAGGAGAGTGATGTTGCCTGGTTTCCTGCTGAAATGTTACACTTAAAGTTAACTACTGGAGAGATGGAAATGAGGGAGAAGGTGGTGCAAATTCATAGGGTTGTTGATAGAGTTGGAACAACTTGTACGTAGAATCTGTCCCAATAGGCTGTAATAATCCCGTACTCTGTGACTTGAAAAAGCTGTAGCAGCAGCAGCAAGTTCACATGTGGCAGTAGTTGTGTGACGGTTACTAAAGAGAGAGTGGGGATCCTCAGGTGAGCAAGTTTGAGGATTACCAGGATATTATTCTGCAGGGAGATAACAATCTTCCTGTGAAACCAGTACCCACAGACAGGAGAAGGTTGTGCAGTTTGTCTGTTGACCCCAATACCACCACATTGTGCTTGCAGTGACAAGCAGCATTTGCTTATTCTTCACAAAGATATTCTGGCTAGGTGATTCAGCCCCTGCTGCGTGTGTCATCCTAGCTGGCTTTTTGCTGGGAGTGACATTAACCTGAGATTAATTCCTCATGGTACCCAGAGCAGTTGTGGATGCCCCAAACCTGAAGGTGTTCAAGGCCAGGCTGGATGAGGCTTTGAGCAACCTGGGCTAGTGGGAGGTGCCCCTGCCCATGGCAGAGGGGTTGGAAATCAATGGTCTTTAAGGTCCCTTCCAACCCAAACCATTCTGTGATTCTATGATCTTCTGGCATCCATCCATTTTCATGTGTCATGCTTAGTTTCCCTGCAGTGCCACACAGCAGTGATAAATTATAAAATTATTAAGTTATTTGAATGAGAAAGCTTCTTACACTGCATGATTTATAACGTACAGGTATGAGAATGATGTAGTCATGCAAGAAGTGCTTTGCGTAACACAAAGAGTTTATGTTACACCTCCAGAGCATAATTGAATGTTCTGTCAGTACCGCAGGGAGGGCAGGTCCATACTAACAAGACTCTTTGCCACGTCTCTTCTGCAATATCGATATGTCATGTCATGATCCTGATGTCTCACTCACAGGATTTGTCAGAAGTTTCGAGATTGTCAGAATTTCCATGTGACTAATATGACATTGGTTATAGTTTTTGTATGGCTTTGGAAAAAAAAGAGGTCTTAATTATGTATGTTGTAAGGCCTAAGAAGTCATCCAGCTGAAGTTTCAGTCAAGTGAACTCTTCCTGCCATCTGCCGAGCAGGGTGACAAAAGCTGTGAATTACCATCGGAGAGAACTCTTGAATAATAAAAGCATAAAAATGAAATTTCTATGCAGAGAAGCAAACCTAACAATGCTTAATTTGTATTTTTACAAATTTTATTTTCACAAATTAAGCAGGGAGAAGCAAGGTAAAACACCATATAGAGATGTTTCCAATGTGTTCACACCCCTTATGAGTTTATCTAATACTAGTTAAAGAAGGAAAGTCTTTGACACTTCAGTTGAAAGGAAAATGAAATAACTTCAGGCTGTGTTCAGCCATGCCTGTGTCCTGTTTTGTAATGCAGCATTTGGAGGCTGTGGTGTCCTTTTTAGGAATTAGACCCTCACCTGTGAAAGCTTGGTTATTCATTAGCATCAGAAGGCCAAGGAAATTTCCTTGTTAGTATGTGCTGTGAACTGAAATTAATGGGCAAGGCCACAGCTTCAAACAGATTTTTTAAAAGTTTTATGTGTATTTTTCTTTTGGTTTATGTTCATTTGCACTATAATAATCACCTACTTAACTTTTACTTTAAATAAAAATAATTTTTTTTTCTTAAAGCTTGCCCTGTAAGAAAACAGGTATTAAAGTGAGCTGACAGGCTCATTCTGTTCTTTTGGGGTGGATTGATAGGCCCTTGAAATAAGTATCTTGCAAAATGTCTTTTGGCGTGTTCGACACTCCTAAAAGCCACATGGGCAAGGTTAAGCCAACAAAGCAATCCCTTTTAGAAATTTTTTGGCAATTAGCCAGAAGCAAAGAAGCAACACAGCTCAAAGATTACTTGAAAATTTGTGGCAGCTATGTTGTCTCAAAAATTTAGACACCCTCCAAGACAATTACAGTCTCCCTTTTATATTGCATTTGCATATGTTAATTTATATGCTTTACCTATTAACTTACTGTATACTATTTATGTGCCCTCCTGGTTTTTGTTTTGTTTTCTTTTTATTTGCAACTAAAATTTATTTATAGGTGAAAATTAGAGTTTTGTCCACAGAACACAGAGTCTTTGTTTCTGCTGGGAAAGAGCAAACCAGCAAAGACTTCCTTCAGTATGACAGTCATTTTCTATGAGTGGTGTCTGACTGCAGACACTAAAATCACAGGAGCCAAAGACAAAAATCATCCTTAAAAATAAGTCAGCTATTCCACTCCCTGACCTTCATCTGATATTTCATTGTGTTTTGTTCAGTCTTACATTAATCAAGCAATTTGCCTTTTTTTCTCATGATGAACATCCTCACTGTGACTGATACTTACTATGGTAGTTAGGAGATACCAGTGCAAACTGGATCACCATGGTGTTGCACAGGGCACACACACTTAATCAGAGAGTGAGCCCCCATATAAGTAACTTGGATTTTTCTTGGTCAGACCCAGTATTACCTCCTGAAGTGTTTACACAGTAGGATCTGATTGAAAGACAGAAACATTTTCAACATTACAAAAGTCTTGGGGTTGCTGACTAAGCTTCCCGTGATTAATGCTGGACACTTACCTCTCACCTAATTTTCACATCTGCGGAACAGTCACGAGATCTAGTGTCTTGAGATGGCATTTTTATGTGGCTGGAAGACTTACCACAATGCAGGACAAAGACAAACCAACTTGTTTTTTGCTTTGGACTGCCAAAATCTACTCCCACACAGTGCTTAGCTATGTGAAACTTGGTGACAAGAAGCTCCACCTCTGGTTTTGTGAGTGGTTCTGCATTATTTTGTTATTGTCACTTAAATGACAAGATAAAGGAAAGAACCTGTCCTGAAGAGCCTGGAGTTGAGGTCAGAAATACTCTAAAAAGGTGACACTATAAAAGGGAATGGAAATTGGAGTGAGGTTACTAGTGAAAGCTAATAAGCTTCTTGTTTACTAGTATGCATATGTTAAGCCTATTAGTATTTTTAATAGGATACTGATTGTGTGGATGCAGGTTGTGTCTCTCTAACTCATGGTGAATAACACTTCAATCCATGAGTAGTCCCATTGGAAACCTTTGATCTGGAGTTAGCAGAACTCTGGCTCGTCTTGGAAATGTGCCCAGCAGGGAGCTGTTTTGATATTGAGGAGGTGTCTCAATCAGGAAAAAATTGGTTTTAGATTATGTGACAGACAAAACAGAGAAACAAAAATAACTAGTGAAACTGAAATCCCCATCATGAAATTCCTTTCTAGGATATTAAAGCATGCATGATAACGTTTGAAAGAATTGTCACAAGAAATGACTAGAAAAGTCAGAATGCTGCACAGAACACCACATGAATTGGTATCAAGGATTCTAAGGTTGAGGGGCCTCTTTCTGACATTGTAGAAGAGTTAAATCTAGGAACCAATAATCAGGAGGAAATACAGCCAAAAGCCTCTCAAAGACACTACTATTACAATAAATCTGTGGGAATAATTCCAGTTGTGAATCCACTCTCAGTAAATCGGCAAAGACAACCACAGAGGATGAAAAGTCTTACAGGAATTTTTGGACTCAAGGATTATTTTTTTTTCACACAGAGGTCTTAGACTGTTCAACATAAAAACATTCACAGAGTCATTCAGGCTGGAAGTGACCTTGGGAGGACACTAGCCCAACCTCCTGTCTAAAGCCGGGTTATCCATAAAACCAGACCAGGACACTGAGGGATTTTGTCCACTTGGGATTCAAGAACATCCAAGGACAGAGATGGCACAATCTCTCTGGGAAACCTGCTCCTCTGCCTGAATGTCCCCATGGGGAAAAATGCATTCCTTATCTACAGTCTGAACCTCTTAGTTTCATTGATATTGTGGAAATAGTGTTGTAAGCATTGCTAAAGTTGAGGTAAATTACAGCCACTATGCTCCCCTCATCCACAGTTCCAGTCATTTTGTCCTGGAAAACACCCAGCTGGTCATGCGTGCTTTACCCCTTGACAGTCCCTGTGGACTGTCCACAGTCACTCTTTCTCCTTTATGTCACAAGAAAAGTGCTCCAAGAGGACTTGCTTCAGCCCCAGTGAGGCTGACTGCCCTGTGATTACCCAGTGTGTCCTTTTGATCTTTCTTGAAGACAGGAGAAGATAGGTTTCCTTTCCTTCAGTTGTTAGGGACCTTTCAAAGATCTAAGGAGCCTTGCAATGACATTGCTCATCACTCTTCAGTGCAGCCCATTGCATCTTATGTGCCTAAGTATTTATGATCTCAGGCTGGGATGTCAGGTAGATATTAAAATGTCTTTCAAGCAAATAGTCCTGTGTCTGAGGTTGCGAATCTTCCTCAGTAAAAGAGGTCTTATGGTGTTGCAGTATGATAGGTCTTTTTTTGTGCCACGTCTCTTTCATGCAGGAGGGACAGTCATTATTTGACTCCCACTCACAAATAGTCCACCGCATGTTGACAGCATGACTTTTCAGAACAGTACATAGGAAGAGGAGTCTGAAGAGCTGTTTTCAGAGCATGTCAGCACATGGTGTTTCATCTATGTGAGGAAGTTGGCCATGGTGTGGGATGTGTGCTTTCAGCATACCTGAAGGACTCAGTTCAGTTCCATCACAGACTGTGCTTATATATACCATGACCGTATATGACATCATTGTGCAGAGTACATTCCCAGGTCCCTGCTCTCAAAGGACTATAAACAGTGCCTATGAAGATGAAGGATACAGAAGTCATAGAATCATAGAATGGTTTGGGTTGGAAAGGACCTTAAAGATCATCAAGTTCCAACCCCCCTGCCATGGGCAGGGACACCCTCCACTAGCCCAGGTTGCTCAAAGCCTCATCCAGCCTGGCCTTGAACACCTCCAGGGATGGGGCATCTACAGCTTCTTTGGGCAACCTGTTCCATTGCCCCACCACCCTCACAGGAAAACATTGCTTCTTAATAGCTGATCTAAATCTACCCTCTTTCAGCTTAAAACCATCACCCCTCATCCTGTCACTCCACCCCCTGATCAAGAGTGCCTCCCTGTCTCTCCTGTAGCCCCCTTTCAGCACTGGAAGGCTGCTCTAAGGTCTACCTGGAGCCTTCTTTTCCCTAGGCTAAACAACCCCAACTCTCTCTGCCTGTCCTTACCTGGGAGGTGCTTCAGCCCTCCGACCATCTTCATGGCCTCCTCTGGACCCACTCCAACAAGTCCATGTCTTTCTTATGTTGGGGGCCCCAGAGCTGGATGCACTGTGAAAAACAGGTGAATGGATTTGGGCTTAGCCCTTTCTTCACTGAATCATTTCTTCCACTGCTGTAGGAGAGCAAAGTTGGAAGGGACGAGAGCAGGACTCAACTATCCTGCCAAGACTGGGCTGCAAAAGGCATTTGTCTTGCTGTCACCTCTTTGGGGGCTATGTTGTGGAGAGCCATCAGCACAGCTTGTTCTGTGGGTGTGGGTGGTAAGGTTCTGGGGTGACAGAACCGTCCCACTGAGCCAAGACAGCTGGAGGCTCATGGCCTGGAAAAATTCAGAGGGTGAAACTGGCTCACTGCCATAGCACCTGCAATAACTGTCATCCCAGCTGCAGCTGCTCGCGAGCAGCGCACAAAAAGAGGCTCAGCATGGCTGGCTGCAAGAAGGCACGTGCATGCAGCTGCATGGGGCAGCTGTTTTCTATGTGTTAATAATTCCTGGGAATATGTTAGAAACTGTGGCAACCCTTACTAGGCCTTGTAGCACACAACTTTATTTTAAGATGGTTGAGATGAGTATTTCATAACTAATTCATAACTAACATGAGTGCTTGTTAGTTATTCTGTGATTTTCCTTCCTAGGAAATTTTGGACAGGTATTAGTTCTTTATTACTACATATCATATAATTTTATTAGATATATTATTAGATATCATATGTCTACCTAGGGATCCATGTCTGTTTTATATACATTACATTAAAGGCAACATAATTTGCAAAGTCCCATTGATACCTAAGCCTAAAAAAAGATGCACGCTACAGGATTTCTGTTTTTCCTATGGGGTTCTTTCACTGAATATCACAAATGTCTTTTGCAGCTCTAAGGCTGAGAAGGTGGGCTTTGAGCATGGAAGTTTAATGCCATGAGAAAAAACTTCTCTCACAAGCTTGGAGGCCACTATAGGTATGCCCTCTTGCCCTCAACAACAGATTAGATTCTAACATAAATGGCACTACCACCAAAGCCTGGACTCCTTTCTTCTTCTTCTCACCATGTAGCAAAGCCTCACTGACCTTCTGGGGGAATTGCTCAGATGACATATGCCCAGATGATCCGATAGATTGTATATCTTCCATCTGCAAAAGAAGTATAAAACCAGCTAGTCCTTCTAGTCAAACTGTAGAAAAATCAGCCCAGGTTTTAAGTCTGCTGATGAGGTTGATAGATCATTTGAGCATCCAAGAACAGACATCTTGGCATCACTCCTTCCCAGTGGTCTCAACCATCTGATGTCTGCCCTTCAGATGTGGCCATTTTCTAGCACATCAGATAATGGCTCAAAAGAAAAATCCATCATACGTGCAGCTGAGTATGCTATTCTCAGAAAAACAAAATCATTCCAGGTTTTTGGCAGTGTGACTGCATGAACTTTGCAGAGCACCAAATGCTCTGGGTACACTAAGGTATCTCCCCTGACAGCTCTCCATAGAGACCTTAGGAAAGAAGTGAAGAAGGCAATAAGAAGATTCACAAGAATGTACATCTTATCAGCAATATTTGAGTCTGATAGTGAAATGAAATAACAGTTTTATAAAACTCTAGTGCTCTGTTTCCACAGTTACATAGAACAGACACCAGTGTCAAGAGAACAACAGTACAAGAAGATCCACTTGCTGGAAGTCAAAACTAATCAAATCCAGGCTGGAAGTAAGGCATGAATTTTTAACAATAAAGACAATTAGTCACTGGAAATCGCACTTAGAGATTCTTCATCTCCTCCAGGACTGTAGATCTGCTGAAAAGAAATGCAGAAACACTCAATCAGAAGGTACAGGCTTGAAGCAGAAATTGCTGAGTAAATTTCTGTGCACTTACAGAAATTCAGTTTCTGTCCTGCCCATCCTCAGAAGTTCTGTGCCAAGCTGTTAGGCAAAACACTTCCTCAGCATCACATAGGTGATTTTAAAGACATTACCTTCAGATAAAATGCTAGCAAAAACGTAGAAATTAAACAAATACTTGCTGGTTTAATGGTGATACTAGGCTAGGCTAACGGTGATAATTCTTGTTATCTGAGATAGGGCATTGCTGTCAGGATTGTGGGGGGTAAACACTGCACAGCAACTGGGACCCACTGCAGGAGTCAGGTACGTGAGGTGAGACAGTTTAGGAAGCTGAACAAGGATAAAACTAATCACTTGTTTATTAGGTAGGGCTGATTTTATGTCAGTTTAACTCTCTGATCAGGCTGCTCAAACAAGCACCAACAGTGGTGAAAGAGGAGCAGCAAGCACAGAAGAAGGGACAGAGGAGCAGGGCAGACACATAATTTAATTGCCACCTTCAGCAGCAACCCAAAATTAGAGCAGTTTGCCTGTACCGAGCCCTAACCCTGGCAACTGTTTTTCCTTAACCTGACATGGTATGCATTTCCTCTTTTCTTGCAGCAAAGTAAAGTAAGTAAAAGCTTATTTTTTTTTTTGTTCATATTTATTGTGTGTATTGTGTGTGTGCCTCATGAGCCATCCTGGGTGAGTGGCCACACCCCATCTGGGGATTCCCCCCCCCCCTTCCCATTATTGGAGTTGCTAATAGGTATAATGGCTGGTGAGTTCTACCCCTTAATTCTGGCAAGGTGGAACAATACATAAGGCTTGTCCAGCGACATGGCATTCAGGTACTACAATGATGGGGTGAAGCGCAGACACATAAACAGATAGGGAGATCAGATTTGCTTCCGAAATTATCTGGGTTTCAAATAAGCCCTCTCAGATAGGAAAAGAAAAATGGTTGATCCTTAACCCAGGTGATTTCCTAAGTCCCCAGACAGCTGCAGGGCAGAGGCAGGAGGGACAGAGAGACAGGAGATCTTCTGGCAAGATTCATCACTGGAGTAAGTATCTCACTGAGTCACCCTCCTTCTTTTGTGATGAAAAAATAGCAGAAGATACTTAATTGTAGGGCATGCTATCCAAGTAGTACCACTGTTAAATGACTATAATTATAATAATGCATCACAACTGAATACAATGCTTCAAATGCTGCAGCTGCACAAGGATTGGCTTGATGGCCATGAGCCTTCCCAGTGTGCAGTGCTGTCAGTTGGTATGTCATCTCATTTTCCTAAATTTACATTATCCTACCAGCTTTACTGTCTTGTTTTCTTACAGAAAAAAAATGTCGCCCCCTGAGTATTTAGAAAAGTACATATCTCAGCTGTTTTATTTCTTGGTTCAAAGTAAGAGACTGTCTCTCCCCTTTTGGTATCTCTCAGTTTTGATGTATTTCCCACAGCTGTCTTTCAGCTTTCAGTATATATGAGCTCTGATCATTCTCTGTCGTAACCACTTCTCTATTTGAATTAAATGTCTATTCTTAGATAAGTCTGCAAATGTGAAAGTCTGTGGTGTAAACTGCTAAACATACTACACACATTTTCTTCATACCTACTAAAGAATTGAAGCTTCAAGTCAGGACATTTTTCATCACCATATAGAGCTATACATTAGTGTTGCAGAGGTCTGTAGGGTTATTTCACATGTAAAGGCTAATTTATTTTTTTTTATGGTTGGGAAGGGAATTGAGAGGTAGCTTTAAAAGACACTGACTTTGGTAACAATATCAGCTAAAGCAGACCTCAACTCCTAACACGCATTTGGTTCCTCCTTATAAAGCTACGGTATTAGTCTGTTGAGCGTTAATCCTGGTGAGCACTGTGGCACAGCATCATCCTAAGAGAGTAGCTTTTTTTGGATATTTTTTCTTTTTTAAAGTTACATGTAGTTAACGTCTTCAGTGGGCAGGCACCGAAGCACCCAGACCTGTACATGGCATGATTGCCATAGTCCCAGTCGGACCCCCACCGTAAGATACGTCCCAGCCCTTCCCTGACAGCTCTGGCAAGAGAGAGAGGAATGTGAATGTCTGTGCATGTGTGCCTTAAGCCACTGCATCCAGAGCTCTTGGTGGAGGATGCGTGTGTCTGCTCAAGATATCAGAGGAACTTCAGTGCTATTTGACATATCCACTGCCAAAGAGTCCTCCTTCTGCTTTGCAGAAGAGCACTCCTGGCTATATGAGGAATTTGCAAACATGCCAAACATCTCTGCTTGTGTTTTTTTCCTGTTTCGTGATGCCTGTGCCCAGCTATGCTGGGCCTCTTATTTTTGGTTACCAGGATGGGTTGGGTTATATTACAGGACAGAATTAGCAACTTTTGTCAGGGAGGTAAGTGGTTATATCTATTTTAATAAAAGAAACATTGAATCAGCAAGGTTTTATGAATGTGCATGTATGAAGGAATGGAGGAATTAATATTCTGAAAGAGTATATGTTAATTGTTTATCTATTGTATCTATTAATTGTACAATCTATTAATTGTACGTGTAATATCTATGGTAGCATATGATTAATGTATTTCTGTACTATACTTGAAATATTTTGGTAAGCAAAAACTAGAAAAAAAAATCCTGGACTTAGATCTGAGATTTCTGGCACATTTTCCAAGAGCAATGCTACGGTAGTTGCCATGCACCTTGAATAAAAGGAGAAGGAAAATTATTACAGAACAGCTACAGTCTGGGAAACAGCTTCAGCTATGCTATAAATAATGTGAGTGTACTTAGTGTTCCTGAAAATAGTTTAACAAATCAAGGCTTTTACAGACGTCTGGGGAGAAACATAGAATTAACATTTATTCACTGGGGAGGCTCAGCAGTGGGGCGCTGACAGAACAATGGTGACACATATATGACGAAAACAAAACACATAAGGAAGGTCAAGGACAAAGAGATATTGGTATCTGAAATTCTGTAGAGACTTTTTCAGGGTGGCTAGCTGACATGTTTCAAATGCAGTTCCAGTCTTCTAATAAGATGATGAGGTTTCACATTTTTACACTGTGTTCTTGGTATTTGCTTTTTGACCTAAAACCAGAGACAGAGTTAAGATGCACCTTGGAAAAAACTAGTGTCTTCAATAAAAGAGCGAGAAAACTTTTTGTTGTTGTTGTTCACTAATAAAAGCCAAAGGATGCTGTTGTATCCTGCCAAATTCTGGTCTTGCTGTGATGAAGATATAATATACACACAGTAATTTTTCAAGGTGGTGGATGGAAGCTGACCCACAGAGCTATTTCTAGATAGGATGTTCCTGCTAAAGAGCAATACTTTGCACTCACAGTCCTCAGTGAATGCTCTCAAAATGTGTCTTCGATAGCCCATCTGGCCTGTTTCCTGGCCTATAAAACCATATCATTCTTGCATCTCAGCTAATATGCTGTTTTGCCAGCATCAGCATCTCCAGGAACAACCCAGATAGTCCTATGGTAGAAACTTCTTGCAGGACTCCAATCAGTGTGCCAGCAGGGACTGGTAAATTCAAGCTGTATTCATCTTTGCCACTCAGAACGCATCAAGCAGGAGTGTGGTCCCAGATTAAGGGATGTGATTATTCCCCTTTAATCACTTTAAGCCATACTCATGAATCTGTAGCTGGAATACTTGTGTCCAGTGTTAGGCAGAACTACAGAGATACCAACAAACTGGAGTGAGTCCAGAGGAGGGACACAGAGATGGTCCAAGGGGCTGGAGGATGTGACATGCATGGAAAGGGAAAGGAAGGCATGTTTGTTTAGTCTGCAGAGTAAGAATTTTATTATTATTATGGCCCAGAAAAGCTGTAGATGCCCCATCCCTGGAGGTGTTCAAGGCCAGGCTGGATGAGGCTTTGAGCAACCTGGGCTAGTGGGAGGTGTCCCAGCCCATGACAGGGGGGTTGGAACTCAATGATCTTTAAGGTCCCCTCCAACCAAAACTATTGCATGATTCTGTGATTCTGTGATTATTCCTATCAGCTAAGCAGGGATCTAACTGAACTCAAATACTTAAAGATGGGCCACAGGTAACACAGATCAGAGGTGCACAGCGGAAAGACAAGAGAGAGGAATTATTCCCTAGTTACAGAAAGGGAAATTTCAATTGAATAGAAGAATAAGAATTTTTTCACTGTGAGTGTGGTCTAGCACTGGCCCAGGTGCCCAGATGGGCTGTGGGAGAATATCTCCATGCTGGGAGATATTCAAAACTCAGCAAGACCCAAAGCAACTTGATGGAGTTGCTTCTCCTTTGAGGAGGGGTTGGATCAAAGATCTATACGGTTGTTTTCCCATCTAAATTATTCTACGACCATAGACCTCAGCTGAGCAATATGCAGAGGGATAAGGTGGTTTGGAGAGAGAGAGTGACTTCACAATTACATATTAAAAGTCCCCAGACACCCATACTGTCTATAGGTTGTGTTTGATCTCTAGCGGACAAATGATCTTTTGTAGAATTACGCTTAAATTGTGGAAGTTTGACTCTCTACTATATTGTTCAAATGACCACCCAGATAAATCAGGGAGGCAATAATATATCCATAAACACCTTTCACCATGGGTGAAGACAGAAACAAAGATAAGTAAGTTTAGTGCCTTTGATCTGTCTATTTGATTTTTTCATTCACATTCTCATGTTTTTAGGTAGTCTGTCATTGTTTTATATGACAGCAGGTAAGTGCATGTAAAATAATATCATTTAGACATTCCTAGCTCTCAAGGTTGCAGGCTGAGAAGTGTCCTAAGTGTCCCAGGTCAGACTCTGGGTCAGAGCAATATCTACCTTCAGTTCCAAACACCTCCACACTCTGAATGCAGCACAAAGGATCATGGTGTATCTCAAACCCAAGGGCTCAGTTTCTGTCTTTCTCCAGAATAATTTTCTAAATTAATGTTTAATCTTGACAAAGTTCAGGAAAAGAGGGATAATTAAAATACCCAGTTGTTTTTAAAAGCTCCTATGGATGAGGTCATGTTTATGACTGATAGCTTCCGGTACTCCAGGAATCACTTATTCTCTATACGCAAAATTTCTTGGCAAACATAATACTTTTGTTCAAACATGCTGCAGTCCAAAAGCATAAACCAACTTAATTAAAACAAACTGAGAGGCAAAGCCCTATTAATCTCCTTCTCCCATAATCTTCCATGTTCCACTGGAGCCCTCTCAACAAAATGGTTTGCAACCACCCTGCCCCCACAAAATACATACATTTATTTTCCATTTCTGTAACTTTTCCCCTCCATATGTTTTTAGGAAATGAGCAATTTTTCATTCACAAACCTTCACAGTTAGCTAGTGTCAATATCCACAGACTATGTATACCATTATGGACAAATTCAAGCAGACCAGGTAATGGAGCTTGTCTTCTAGAACTTAATGAACCCAGCTTTTAAAACTCCACCCCCACCTGCAGTCTTCCACCTCAGTGGCTGTGTTGGGCAGCCTTGTGTCCAACATTATATATTGGGCCTAATTTTCTACTGTTGCTTACGTTTAGTGTTCAACAACGCCAATAAATGCAAGTAGCAACACTGGCCTCAGCAGAAAAATAGTAATTTATCTCCCATTATAACAGAGTATTCATTTTGGGTTAGCAAAGCTCATGTGTCATTTGTTCAGAGAATCAATGCCATATGAGTTTTAACATTTAGGAATTAGAGCTCATAAGACATCTGGACTGCCCAAATCATGCAGTTATTATGAGCCCCTGAGAGCACCATGAGCACCGTGTGGACCATGAGCACCACCCACCAGAGTGTCGGACAGCTGAGGAACCCAGATGTCTGTACTTCTACACATCTTAGCCAAGTTCTTTCTCTCTGTTTTGCTTCACTTTTAGGAATATGACTTCCTTGTCTTGTAAGGAAATAAATAGTGGTGTTTTTTTCTACCAAGACTTAAGAGTCCACCGATTCCTTCCACAGTGCAGAAATATCCCAGAAAAGCTGTAGGAGAAGCACTGTTTTTATATAGAAATTGTCATGACCAGAGTAATG
Source organism: Pterocles orientalis (assembly GCA_011057875.1). NCBI lineage: Eukaryota > Metazoa > Chordata > Aves > Pterocliformes > Pteroclidae > Pterocles > Pterocles orientalis. The sequence goes on from WKFP01013421.1 coordinate 25,013, forward strand.
TTTTTCAAAATATCCAGCACCAGAAACTTCAAAAGGAAGTGTAAGAACTTGTTATTCGGCAGTTAGGGGCAGTTTCTTACACTAATTAAGATAATAATATTCAACCCTCTCAGAAGAGGCCTCCCTTGTTGTCTGTGGCAAATATACATTAGTCAGGAATAAGACATTATTACAGGTTTGTTTTGTTGGGGTTTTTTTCCCTTCATTTCCAAGTTCCATTATAAATATGGAATTTTGATTCTAATTTTGTTGGAAGGGCCTCCAACCTTTGGAATGTTCTGCAGCAGTCAGAAAGGCAGCTTCTGTATCCTTTTCCTGCACTTGAAATTAATAATGGGAGAAACACACATTGATGGTTTAGAGGAGGAAAATGCCCCTGGAAAATTGTCTGACTGCTCTTAAAATGAACTCGAAAGCTACATCTGTTTCTGTGACACTGAGGTAGTGTGGCAAGTACCTTTGTCTCTAAGTATTTTTGGTTTCAGCATCCAGTGAATCTTGGAAAATAGTTTGATTTGGGCTTCTATGTGTTGCTGCCATGCAAGTTACTGGGTAATAGAAAAATCATAACTGTTACAATTCTTGAAGTAGTATTGATTTATAGATAAAATATTTGGATCCAGTTGAGAATAGCAAATTGTTTTTACTTGTTATTACATGGCATCTACAGAGTGACTGCCCTTAAAGTTAGCTCCAGGAACAAAACAAGACATCTTCAGATCAAGCTTTGCCATGCAGGCTTGACTTGACTAAAAGTTGCTGCAAATTGACTTTTTGCACCTCTTTGTGTACCAGCTATGCCTCCCCTCTTTAGAATGGTAAATTTGCATGGTGTCAAAGACTACTTTTCATAGGTTAATACAAAATAATACTTAGGATTCAAAGCTGTCTTCTCCAAGCAAGGGCCAACCCAAATGAACTAACTCTACATAAAACAGCCCGATGAAGAGGATTCCCAGCTAGTATCACACAGCACCAACAGAAATTAATAGAAATTAATAGAATGAAGTTTTTTTCAACAAATAGTTCATCTCAAATACCCTGCTACTGCTGTTTCTTTGTTGACGCACTTTCCCTCCAGTCCATGTGAGAAACAGAAAGCACAGTTCTTTTCACTCAGCCTGTGCAGTTTCATGTGCTAACCCAGTTTCCTTCAAGTGGTGCATTTATAGCATCTTTGAGAAGAAAGTTTTCTGCTCCTTCAAGCTTTAGATTAGCTTGGGTGGTTTTCTGTCTCAATTGTTTTTCATTCCTTCCTGTTAATTTTAAGTTAACACTGTACCAACTACTGCTTCATATAACATCCCTTACAGATAGACAAGAACAAGTAACAGCTAAGCTCATGTGCAGATGGCACTTCTAAAAGTGTCTGGATAATAATGGCATGTAAAGATACTCATATACACAACTGCCAAACCTTTCTTAATTTCAATATAAAATAGTTATTTGGTCTAGTGAGGTATTTTATAAAATCCCCTTCTAAGGCTATCAAGCTCTGCCTGTCAGTCTTTGCTGTATGTGTTAGCTGACATGGTTTTGGTCCTTTACTTTGCACACAGTGATTTGAGAAGATGTGCCATAAATAAGTACCACCTCTAGAAGAATGGGGATAATTCCCAGATGGAATTTGGGAAGGTGTTTTTGTGCACTTCTCTTTTACCTGAATTGACTATTTTCGTATGGAAAGGGGAAGAACAGGAAAGGCACTGACTTCATTTAGATATATAGGTGGCTCTAAGCGTAAAGGTAGTTTCACTATAGTCCACAGAACTGGCTTTACACTGAACGGCTTCTTTGAACTGGAGCCTGTATAATTAGATTTCATCAGCAAAAGTACTTTCTGGTCCAACCAGCTTGTAGCATTATCATGCAAATGACACAGAGGGCTAAAACTGGATCCTCACTGTAGGATCACCAAGCGGATTTGACGTAGCATACGCACTGCAAAGAAAAATAATTACCAATGATAGGAGTGAATCGTGATTTCTTCTCATGTTTTGCACTGCTTTTATGCAACATACATCCTCTTAACATGATGCGCTTTTTTTCAGAGATATTTCCGCAAATGAAATATTTTACAAAACAAAGAGAAGCCTGAACATATGAGCTACATTGATGTGTGGTCAAAAGTTTGAATTGAGGAGATTAAAAGCTCTGAATGCAATTAGATACCCATTTGTTTTACCAAGAAAAAGGAAAACTTCATAATTGTTAAGCCAGATCACCATTTTGGTGTCCTGACTCATTATTTTTTTTGATAAAATGGGGCAATGTATACACACATGTATTTAACTGCATGTCTTCATGTTTTAAAAACAGAATACAGGTAATCTGCAGCATTTGGGAAAATTCCAGCCTGGAAATTGTGCCAAGTTCTGCATTTTGAGTTCTGTGCTGTCTGTTGTATACACACATCAGTGACTTTAATAGCAGCACAGCTCACATAATCATAGAGGTATATTGGTGCCTGAAAAGAGACAGATCTGTTCAAACTGTCAAGTCCCATTCAGCATGATTTCCAAAGAGGACAGGTGAGAAACATAAAATGTCCAATCTATTGATATGGCATTTATTATTATTTATATAATATCTTATGTGAAAGCAGTACTATCCGGTCACGCACAATAGGTTCACAGTCCTGTCACACAGATGCAGCCTGGATTTCTAGGGAGAGAAGGGATGAGTGTCACCACATTCCTTGAGCCCAACATAAGCATACAGAATCCAAATTGCTCTTATTTTTCCACTCCATTTTCTTCTCCTCTTGGTGCTTTTTTTCAGAACTAGCAGTTTGCTGGTCAAAATCTCATATACATTTGTGCCCTACAGGGCTACAATTGCATTCCAGAAAACTTTTCACAGTGCTCCTTACAATTAAGTATAAGCATGCCCCTTACAACTAAGTATTCCCTGGCTGGTGTGTCCCCTGCTCAAAGGGCTGTTACTTACTCCCTTTATATTGCTAGAAAGGCTGAAAAGATGCAAGAAAACTACTGCAAAATAAGGTAAACTGACTATCTTTGAATATACAGATCTCACCAGGGCAAGCATGGAGCCTGCAGGAGAGCTGAGAGACTTCTTGGGTTTTCGTGATAGGGTCTAGCAGAAGCACAGCATTCATGTAACTTTAAAAGTTGTGTGCTTCATCTGAGCAGAATTAATACAGGAGAACAGGTGGGAGACATGGATTCATGTTTTTTTTCTTCTATAAATACAGCCAATCCCTTATGACAAAAAACCTCATTAATGAAATATTGAACCTTCACATGCCAAGAGAACATGGAAAGCTTGTACTGAGGGGAAAGTGATCTGGAAAATTATTTGTCATAAATATAAATTCTGATGTAATCAGGATCAGAGACTCATTGAGTCATACTTGTCCATGGAGTTAAACCAAGAAGGAAGAAATTTTTCTTCCTGGAATGATCCTGCATTGAAATTACATTTCATAGAATTATAGAACCAGAGAATCAGAGAATCAGAGAACCATAGAATCACAGAATCACAGAATGGCCTGGGTTGAAAAGGACCATAGTGATCATCTAGTTTCAACCCCCCCGCCATATGCAGGGCCGCCAACCACTAGACCAGGCTGCTCAGAGCCACATCCAGCCTGGCCTTGAATGCCTCCAGGGATGGGGCATCCACGACCTCCCTGGGCAACCTGTTCCAGTGTGCCACCACCCTTTGGGTGAAAAACTTTCTCCTAATCTCTAACCTAAATCTCCCCTCTCTTAGTTTAAAACCATTCCCCCTTGTCCTATCACTATCCACCCTCGTAAACAGTCGCTCCCCCTCCTGTTTATAGGCTCCCTTCAAGTACTGGAAGGCCACAATGAGGTCTCCCTGGAGCCTTCTCTTCTCCAAGCTAAACAAGCCCAGTTCCCTCAACCTTTCCTCATAGGAGAGGTGCTCCAGCCCTCTGATCATCTTTGTGGCCCTCCTCTGCACCCGCTCCAAGAGCTCCACGTCCTTCCTGTGCTGGGGGCCCCAGACCTGGACACAGTACTCCAGATGGGGTCTCACAAGAGCCGGGTAGAGGGGCACAATCACCTCCCTCTCCCTGCTGGCCACCCCTTTTTAATGCAGCCCAAAACACAGTTGGCTTTGCGGGCTGCAAGCACACACTGCCGGCTCATGTCCAGCTTCTCATCCACCAGGACCCCCAAGTCCTTCTCCGCAGGGCTGCTCTCAAGGAGATCTTCCCCCAGTTTGTATAAATACCTGGGGTTGCCCCGACCCAAGTGCAGCACCCTGCACTTGGCCTTATTAAACCTCATTAGGTTTACATGGGCCCACTACATTTGTGTGGTCTTCTCTTATTCCCAACACAAAGGTGATCAGGCACCACAAAGAACTTCACAGTGTTGAACTGTATAAATGTCGTTTAGAGAAAAGCAAACAGCATTCAAGGATGCTCTTTCTCTAACTGATCCTTTTGTACTAATCATTTATCCAGACTACACTATGCGGCTTCTGCAGATGGTTTTACGTCTGGTCAGTTTACCAACACAGATGTGTGCATCTGGGGAAAAGTTTGTTTTGAAAAAAGCTGTAAGTCTGATAAGGACAGGTTGGTCAGGAATTAGCAACACCCAAAGGAAAAAGAAGGAAAACATTTTAACTTGTATATGTTCTCTCTTTAAGCCGTAATTATGGGAGTGCTATAACTGCAGATGGTGAGGTGCAAAGAGATCCTGCAGAAATATGCGCCTGTGATTTGGACATTCCAGCAAACTCTGAGGAAAGTTGCAGAATTTCTTAGGCCTTTTATGAGATAGAAACTCTGCAAGGAAGCAGCAAATATGTGATTGTAAGTGTAAAACCCCTGCTGTAATGAGTATTTACTGAAAACAAAGCAATACAGGTATTCACAAACATACAGTCTTTTAGCCCAGACACTTATGAAATAAACCCTGCATACAAAACCCTACACCATCTCTCCCGTATTCTTTCCCACGTTGTGGTGGGGACATTGTATGACAAAACATGTCATACAGTTTGAAATGTTGTCACTGCCGAAGTAACTTCGACAGTTTCTCTGCATGAAGCATGTTTAGCAACATGCCTTGACATGGGAAACATCACGGGAAATTCTGTAGCCACCTCTGGAACTTGGGCAGGCTGGACAATCTGCTGTCAGAATCAGAGACATTTTACATTGCTGTGTCTGCAGAATGACAGCCCGCCGTCCAGTACACCTGCATGCCCAGTATTAAGAAACAATTGTCTGCAGGTGGGTGATGAGCGAGTTGAGAGTTTGTGGGTGAGAATTAAGGGACAGGCTGGCATGGGTGACGCTGTTGTGGGTGTCTATTACAGGCCACCGGATCAGGACGAGGAAGTTGACGAGGCCTTCTACAGGCAGCTGGTAGCAGCCTCGCAGTCACAAGCCCTGGTTATTGTGGGGGATTTTAACTACCCTGATATTTGCTGGAAGGCCTACTCAGCCAGCCATCCGCAGTCCAGGAGGTTTCTCCAGTGCATTGATGATAGCTTCCTGATGCAAATGGTGGATGAGCTGACTAGGAGAGGAGCACTGCTAGACCTTATTCTCACGAATAAGAAGGGTCTGGTTGAAGAGGTAAAGGCTGAGGGCAGCCTTGGTTACACTGACCATGAGGTGGTGGAGTTCAGGATCTCATGTGGCCATAATAGAATCCTGAGCAGAATAGCAACGCTGGACTTCAGTAGGGCCAACTTTGGCGTTTTCGAGCAATTGCTAGGGGAAATCCCGTGGGACAGGGTACTTGAAGGTAAAGGGGCCCAAGATAGTTGGTTAGCATTCAAAGAGAGCTTCTTCCAAGCTCAAGATTGGTGCATCCCAACAGGTAGGAAGTCAAGGAAGGGTGCCAGGAGACCAGCATGGTTAAACAGGGATCTGCTGGGCAAACTCAAGTGCAAAAGGACAGTCTACAGATCATGGGAGGAGGAGCAGGCCACTTGGGAGGAATATAAGGACGTTGTCAGAGGGTGCAGGGAGGCAACTAGAAAAGCTAAGACCTCCTTAGAATTAAACCTTGCTAGAGGGGTCAAGGACAATAGAAAGGGCTTCTTCAAATACATTGCAGACAAGGCTAACACCAGAGGCAATGTAGGCCCACAGATCAATGGGGTGGGTGCTCTGGTGACAGAAGATCCAGAGAAGGCAGAGTTACTGAATGTCTTCTTTGTCTCTGTCTATACTGCCGGAGGCTGTCCTGAGGAGCCCCGCACCCTTGAAGCCCCAGAGGAACTCAGGAGAAGGAGGAGTTTGCCTTGGTAGATGAAGACTGTGTTAAGGACCGGTTAAGTAATCTAGACATCCATAAATCCATGGGTCCTGATGGGATGCACCTGCAGGCACTGAGGGAGATGGTGGAAGTCATTGCTAGACCACTCTCCATCATCTTTGGCAAGTCGTGGGAAAAAAGGGATGTGCCTGAGGACTGGAGGAAAGCAAATATCACTCCAGTCTTCAAAAAGGGCAAGAAGGAGGACCCAGGTAACTATAGACCGGTCAGCCTCACCTCCATCCCTGGAAAGGTAATGGAACAACTTATTCTCGATGCTGTCTCTGGGCATATCAGTGATAATAAGGTCATTAGAGGCAGTCAACATGGCTTCACCAAGGGGAAGTCATGCTTGACCAACCTGATAGCCTTTTATGAGGATATTACCAGGTGGATAGATGATGGTAAAGCAGTAGATGTGGTCTATCTCGATTTCAGAAAAGCATTTGACACCATCTCCCAAAGTATCCTTGCGGCTAAACTAAGGAAGTGTGATCTGCATGATCAGGTAGTGAGATGGATTGTGAACTGGCTGGAGAAAAGAAGCCAGCGAGTTGTGGTGAATGGGACGGAGTCTAGTTGGAGGCCTGTATCTAGTGGAGTCCCCCAGGGTTCGGTATTGGGACCTGTGCTATTCAATATATTCATCAAGGACTTGGATGAGGGAATAGAGTGCACCCTCAGCAAGTTTGCTGATGATACAAAACTGGGAGGAGTGGCTGACACGCCAGAAGGCTGTGCTTCCATCCAGCGAGATTCTGTGGTCCTTGCAGACACAAGACACAAGTAGTATGCAGTTTTCATTATCGTCTCTCATCTTAGAAAGCCAATGATGCGGATTTGGTCATGACATTTGCACACAGAATCACAGAATCACAGAATCACAGAATCACAGAATGTTAGGGATTGGAAGGGACATTGAAAGATCATCTAGTCCAATCCCCCTGCCCGAGCAGGAACACCTAGATCAGATCGCACAAGAACGCATCCAGGTGGGCTTTGAATGTCTCCAGAGAAGGAGACTCCACAACCTCTCTGGGCAGCCTGTTCCAGTGCTCTGTCACCCTCACTGTAAAGAAGATTTTCCTCATATTCAAGTGGAACCTCCTATGTTCCAGCTTGAACCCACTGCCCCTTTTCCTGTCACTGGATGTCACAGAGAAGAGCCTGGCTCCATCCTCCTGACACTCACGCTTCATGTATTTATAAACATTGATTAGGTCACCCCTCAGTCTCCTCTTTTCCAAGCTAAAGAGACCCAGGTCCCTCAGCCTTTCCTCATAAGGGAGATGCTCCATTCCCTTCATCATCTTCGTGGCTCTGCGCTGGACTCTTTCCAGCAGTTCCCTGTCCTTCTTGAACTGAGGGGCCCAGAACTGGACACAATATTCCAGATGAGGTCTCACCAGGGCAGAGTAGAGGGGGAGGAGAACCTCTCTTGACCTACTGACCACCCCCCTTCTGATACAGCCCAGGATGCCATTGGCCTTCTTGGCCA
>WKFP01013421.1:49205-101493 GCA_011057875.1 Pterocles orientalis
TTTTATTAAAATTAAAAAAAAAAAAAAAAGGAAATTGTTCTCAAATATAATTTGCTACTTTTGTACAATATATTTATTAAGACCACATAGTTGTATCCTGGAATTTTATGAAGCATTAATTATAATATGAAAATTGGAAACCACTGTTATCACTGGTGAGTTTTTTCTTAGTCTTGAATAAGTCCTACCAGGATTAAATGAAATCATGCTAAACAGGTATCTAAGGTACTGTTTGTCCAGCAGAAACTAGTTGCTAAGTTTTGGGGAATGATTTGATTTCTGCCTTTCTAGAAGATCTCAACCTAAAAAGTATTCCATCTACTGTCTCTTATATAGCAGCACCTCAAAGAACTTCAGAAAGGGATATTTGGCGAATGTAGTTTGATACTTTTGCTAGCAGATGGAGCAATCATTGCACACCAGTCTTCACTGGGCATGGCTTGGCACATTTGCTTTGTTTTGCCACTAAACAGACTGCAGGGCAAGACGTTGCAGTTCGACCCTACTCTATCACTGATACGATGCAAAGACAAAAATGAGAGTGCAAAAGCTCACAACTCCCTGAATTTCTTCCTACATTGGATGGTTGGGTCATGCAGATACAGAGGAGTAAAACATGTGAGAAGTGTGAAGTTCATAGAATCACAGAATCACAGAATGGTTTGGGTTTGAAGGGACCTTGAAGATTACCTAGTGCCAACTCCCCTGCCATGGGCCGTGACACCTTCCACTAGACCAGGTTGCTCAAAGCAGCACTTCCAGGGATGGGGCAAATTGGATCATTACTCCACACCTATTTGCTGTGCAGGTGCTCCTACTCTTCAGTAAGTGTCAGGTGGCTTAAGACATCCATCACCAAGGTAAACTGAATGACAGGAGAAAGGTTTACACTGCGTGAAGGTTACTGACAGAAGACTTTCACTGATACCATGAACCTCCTTTTTAAACTAATTTAAATTGAAGCTTGTGCTGAATCTTGCTGTTGAGTGCCCCTCTCACAGGGAAGGATGATGGTGTTGGGTCTGGAGGGAGAAAGCTGGGCTGCCATGTGAAGTTTAACCAAGTGCTAGTATCATTGGCTAACACGAAAAAAAGGTAATTTAGACTGGGGTCAATGATCTCTTTTAAGGCTCTATAAAGCAGATTCGTGCTTTTGAGATTCCTTTCTCCAAATGCAGTTTTCCAAATTGTTTAAAAAAACTGCAAATAAAAATGAGACCTTAACTGTCAAATGGCCTTAAACAATCCACTAAACTTTGTATCTCAATTATCCTTTCAGTAAAATGGTGATAATTGTACCTACTTTCCTCATTGAAGGGTTAGGAGAACAACTTATTGATCATAATTAACTTGCAGACAGAAAAAGGATGCCTTTTAAACATTCGAAAAGGGAAGGGAACAGTTAATATTAGCGTTCACAAAAAAAGGAGCAGAGGGAGGAAAAGATCACCATTAAAACTTGCTACCCCAGGTGTGGTTTCTTCTGTTTCCTCACACAGTATAGCAATCACTTCAGGACAAAATGAGCCAGGCACATGAAAACGATGCTAAGATGCACCTGGCAGAATTTCCAGTTCAGGCCAACACTGCAGCAACGTCTGCTTGTGGCTTGTCAGGATCAACACGAGAAATGCACACCAGACCAGGGGTTGTTACACAGGGATAAGAGAAGGCAACTCATCTGTTTACTATTGCTTAACATGGGTTTGGACAGTATTCTTCCCAGGCCTTCTTGAGCACACCCTGGTACCTGGGAACACTTTCATACAGAGCGGTAATGAGATACTGTGGTTGATGTAGTTCTGCTAAGAAGCTGTAGCAATATTTATAAACTGCAGAGCTCTAGATATGGTGATATGCTTGGTAACAGGAAATGGGACATGGTTGCTTCACCTGTGCAATTAGTGGAGCAAGTTTCTGCATGTTCTACACCCTCACACAAGCAAGAAATGGATATAAAGGTCCTATGGACTCATCAAAATGCCATAGAGACAGTAAAGTATCAGAAGGCACTGAGCAAGATAACAGAATGCAAAATGCACTGCCTTCTTACAATCAAATTCTCTGCCATGTAAATAACAACAGCACTGACAACGCTCAGCTGTTGGTATGGATAGTATTAGCTTAAGTCATGGAAACATACAAGATTCTCAAGTTGAGATTGCTTTTTGCATCCATACAGAAAGGTTTTCACTTTCTAAAATGTATGTCTGTTCCTCAAGCTGAGAAGCTCTGAAAATGCTGGGCGTCTGCCTACATAAAAATCCAATAATGCCAAATAGATGTAGAGCAGTAGACAGATGTTAAAATTTTGGTGAGGGCGTCTCATGTTGAAGTTTTGCTCATGTCCATCAGCTAAATGGTCGTCATTTCATTTTTCCCAGGCACTAAGTTAAACTGCTTGTGAATAGCATTTCTCCTGCTCCTTCTCCCCTCTGACAGAGGCAAGGAATTTAAACTGCTTTGAATCAAAACGCATGGTCTCACTGTCCATAAACTTCAGATCAAGGCAATCAAGTTTTGCTTAAGCACTGTCAAATTTCACACCATTTGAATTCATGTTCTCTGACAGTGATGTAAATTAGTGTCTTTTTCTTGGAGCTAAGATGGCAAAATATGTTTCCTAAATATGGCCATCTTACTTTTAAGAAGGTTTGTCAGAAATCAACTATGTATATAGAAGAGGAAGGCAATGGAGTGCTAGCACTAAAATAGCACTTACCATCAGGGGCAGGGCTTAGCACACAGTGAAAAAGCAAGGTCTGGGCATAAATTTGAAAAGCTTTCTTAAAGATGTTTAAAGGCATGACTTTAAAGACACATGGGCCACATACTTCTAGGACTCAGGTTAATGTTTTTAATAGAGAAAAGCTCCTGTGGGGTGACAGCAACTATGATCTTGGTGACAGAAAACCAAAGTTCTGCTGTGGCAGGAGGATTGGAAACAAAACCCTACCTGAGTCTGAACTGCCTGCAAATCAGCACAGCATTTCAGCCCTGTCTGTTGTGCAAAAGTGAGGTTTTTCTAGATCTGGTACACTTTAAAAAGAATGAAAATTTTAAAAATATAAACGGATGTAAGTTGGAAGAAAAAGTAGGAAAAACATGTTGAACCTTGGGGAAGCGGGTTGTCTTCTGCCTTGTGAATTGCTGATGGCATTGCTGGAACTGCACGCACCACAATCACAGACATTAGAGATACACAAGTGTGTGCGGCAGATATTCTCAGTAAAGCTCTTAGCCAGTGACAACCCCTAGTGCTGCACTTCATGACATCAGCAGAAATACGTAATTCTGTGGGCCAAACATTCCTGCACATTGCTATGCCAGCAGGACACTCATTCATTTCAGTGAGAAATCCAGCTTGCAGAGCAGTGATCAGGATTTCTCTGTTTGGTAAGCTTCACACACAGTGTTTATTGCAAGCCAGACACACACATGGGCTTTGTAAAAATGACATTGTGCCCCAAACCCATACAGCACATGGCTATATTTCCAAAAAATCTTGCCACATATTTTTCTGAAAGACATACTTACAGCATATTCTGGTGACTGTCAAGGTTTATGAAGCGCTGCACCTCCCCGACTTGATGCACTTTGCCTACCCAAACTGGTTCTGTAACAACAAACATTGCTGCGTTAGTTTGTTTTTTTTATTTTTCATTGTTTGGTTGGTTGGTTTGGGGTTTGGATTTTTTGGTTGCTTAATAAATCATAACCTCTAGTTTTTGTTTTCATGACTTACCACTCTTTAACTTGATCTTTTTTGGTACAGGATCCCTCTTCTGTTCTCATCTATCTTGTGAGATCTTTGCTCCTTTACAGCAGATCTAACCCAAGAGTGATAAAAAAGGGCTTGAAAACCTCCTGTATCTAGCCAAAAGAGGATTTCTTCCATGCAGGCACTTCAGAAAGCAGATCCCTGAGTGATGGACCTCATTGTACTTCCTCATGGTGAGGAAGATGGGACAAGCTACATGTGCTAGGGAGTGTCTAAGCAAACCTGTAGCATGTAGGAACATGCCAGAAGGATTTTTTGGACTTCAGGTAGTCCTCCAGGGCTATGTACCTGCAGAGTTTACAGCTACCATGACCTTCTTTTAACCTATATTTTAAGTATGACTTACAATGTATTTCATTTTACTGTAATTTGTACCACTAAGGCTGAAGTGCCTTTGCAAGATCTCTTTAAAAATCAAGGGCCTGCAAAGGGATGTCAAATGGAAAGCAGGAGAGATTAAGTGGGACTGAAATGGAAAAATTACTAGGTCATATGTGTGCTCTTGACCATTGCACTGCAACACAGCACAAAGCGACTGGACTGCTGGAAATTTCAGCATGAAGCTACAGTGAGTAGCCAGAGCACAAGAGTCCATGTGCCATGTCAGTAAATGCACGTCAGGTTCTAAAAGCGAGCACTGGCAACAAGAGAGGTGCTTAGACAGCAGTAGAGGCAGGTCTCGAGGTCCTCCAGTCTCTGAAGGTCAAGTTAGGTCTTCAACAAATTTGCTCCTCATTGTGATCTCGCTGCTCAAGGTATGCACATCAAACACATCAAGCAAACTACACCAAGTCTCTCTTGCTGACTCTTTGAGTATTCAATGTCACATTTTAAAGCAGGCATCTCCTTCCCTCTTATTCAAGCCCACTTCCACCCTGTTCCCCAGGAAGAGACCTCCTTCAGCTGTGAGATGAGAGTGATCCTGAGAGAGAGAGGTGGGTTCAGAGTGTGGTCTCCTCTATGGGTGTGTGCAGCTGTGCACAGATGTGGGGCAGCACAGATGGTGGCAGGGGCTAGGAAGGCCCTTTCAAGTCAGATGGGCACTTTCCTCTTATATTCACATGTGAAAGGATTGAGGTTCATGAAAAAGAGAATTAGGAGAGCACAGAGACTACAGCACACGAGCAAGTGCAGAGTATTTGGGGAGCACTTAACTTTTTGGGGAGCACTTAACTTTGCTCAGCAGCATCCCAGATATTAAGTGTAGGGAAGCCAAAAGCTGAGTCCATAGACAGTAATCTATGTGCGGCACAGAAAAAGATGTGTGGCATTTGCGCTATCTGTGCCTTCTCTCATACCACCTCTCTGTTTTGGAGATGTTCTTCTGATGTTCCTTTGGCACTGCATATGAGCACAGTTCTTGAGTGGAAGGGGTTTTTTAAAAGTTGTTTCCTTTGTGGTTTCAAAGATGATATACAGTGCCCCTGAATCTCTGTTCATTAGGTAGACTGATGCTTCACAAGAACAGGAAAGTTGGCTGTTAGATTCCCCTTCAGCAAAATGGGTGAATTAGAAAAGTAAGAGAAATGCAGCAAGCTTTGAGACTAAAGCTTGAGATAGCATATGCATATCAGAAAGTAACTGTGTTATTTAGATACTAAACTAAGAAGTAGACCTCAATATGACAGAAGGAAATTATTCTTTGCATTTGTCTCTCAAAAACAAGGCTCAGTCCATTGGAGCCAGCAGGTAAGAACCACGCAATGTTAGCAACTTACAGAGTATAATGAAGATATTATCTTTTAATTAAAACATTTTGCAAAACACTTCAATTACCTCCAGAATCAGCAAGCAGCTGAATTCTGTTGTGACAAATATTTAATATTTCCCATGTCCTGAAACTGTCATTTTGCTGTTTACAAAACTCTGTGAAGCTGCTGGGAATCATTTCCCTGGTCAACAGATGCATCCACTGAAACTGCATTCACTATTTATTTGGGAACAAAACCAAGAACCCAGTAACGTGCCCAAGGCAAATGGTCGCTTTCTTAACAAGGGCATGATTTAAAATTAAGCCCTAATTTAACAGTGAGTTAAAAAGTGATTCCATACTTCTAATATTAAAATACTTTAATAGTTATGTATGGTTTGTATTTCTGAGTACACTGTTGCTACTTGCATTCTTATTTGGCTTTCTCCAGAATTATTGTGACAAAACAGGTTCAGCTACTGTGCTTAAACATGTGTTTTAAGATATGCTCTTACATTTTATATTTATTACATTGCTGTATAGAGGCTATGAAATGGATCTCTGATGGTGTCTCTAGACTACACTGTTTCAAAACTAACTGTAAGTTAGTTGTAACCTTAACTCCCCTTATTTATCTCCCCCTCTCTGTTTATTGTCTTTATAGTATCATGGCTAAAATCTGACCAGAAGCTCCTTGAGGAATACTCTGGTCTCTTTGTAATATCACAGAGTATGCAACATACTTAGAGCAGAAGTTAAATGAACTTACAATAAAGAATCTAGGAGATTTTGCATATAAGTAGCTATGTGAATTATAACATGATTTGATCAAATTGTACATTAGTAAATTGCATTAATTGGAAATGGTAGGCTTGGGGATGATTTTCCTAGCCCTCAGAAGTGTGGTTAAAAACTAGGAACAGTATATATAACGAAGGCTGTTGGTGTTTATTGTGTTTAAGGAAATAATAATCTGTCGAGCAAAGGTTCAATTCAATATGTATAGGTAAAGTGGGAAAAGATTACAAACAAATTAATTCGGCATGATCAGATGTGAAACATCCTATATTTCAGATACTACAGTAATATTAATAAGAGCAGAATATGGTTTTGCACTGTTTCAGACTTTGCAGAAGGTACACTGAGGTTTCTTTTAAAACTTCAGAAAATTCCTAGGATAAATAATGAAAAACTCAGTAACACCTTGGAAAGGCACCATGGACCTATTTTAATGTCAGGGGGCTTTTTTGAGCATTGGGCTAGGCTGCAGGCTGGTATAGTTGAATATAGCTCCACTGCAGTCAGTATTCCTCAAAAACTGATGGTGCACTGCTTCAAGTCTGGAATCACCTTTTGGACACCAATTACAACAATTACTGACATACTGCTTTAGTGATACTTGGTCATCGACTGTTCTATATAATAGAACGTATATAATAGCACATATGAAGGTATAATAGGACCCTAACCTACCCTTGAACCCAGAACCTAGTTAACTCTGCTGATACAGAATCGTAGAATCACAGAATGGTTTGGGTTGGAAGGGACCTTAAAGATCATTGAGTTCCAACCCCTCTGCCATGGGCAGGGACACCTTCCACTAGCCCAGGCTGCTCAAAGCCTCATCCAGCCTGGCCTTGAACACCTCCAGGGATATCTGTTCTTTAAATCAGAAGATATTAACAATACGGTAAAACATAACAGAGTCATTTATTTTTCTTCTCCCAGAATCAGGTAAGTGCTGCGGAAGTATTCATAACCATAATTTAACATTCCTTAACCAATTGACCTTGGTTGTCACAACTTTTTCATGCTGCCTTGATATTTAACTGTCTCTGTACAAGGTGGAATACCTGTACACAACAGATCCAGAGTAGTTGTGAGTTCTCTTGCTGCAGCCTTGATGCTCCTGTTCTCTTACCCCTTACTAACAGGTTTCCCCAAAGATGCCTGGGGAGGTTGCATTCAGACCCTGCGTGGTGTGCCCACTCCCTATTCCCTAGGGATGGAGGGAAGCACTGCAGTCAGTCCATCCCAACTTCTTTGGCCACACAGCCCTCTCACCTAAGTTGCCATGCGAATATCTGAACCAGCCAGAGAAGTCTGAGTTTTTCCTTTTTGCCTTTTGAGAAAACTGATGACTTCGTACCATGCACAGCTTTATCACCCAATGGTGGTTTGTTTACCAGCTCCGCTCTCACGAGCAGATAACTGTGAAAAGACTCAGTGGCGAATAAGTTCCTGTTGGAAATAGTCTGGAGTTTCTTTTGAAGCCACACCTGTTCGTGTGATATAAGCCTCTTAGGTAAGCCTCCTGCTGTCTCATGGCATTGATTAACAGTGTATGTCACACCCCAGTGAAAAGCAGAGTAAGGCTGTATTAAGCACACAACCGCACCATAGCAGAAGGAGTCAGACTTAAGTTATGCACTTCACTCATACTAGAGAAGCAGCAATATATTTTATTGATATAAAACTGTGAGTTAACAAAGTTCAAAGGTTAATGCGACAGTGATTTAACGGGATTTGATGGTGAGGTGCACTCAACTATTACTGCACAGAGGACAGGGTCAAACAAAACCATCAGGGAGACCCTCCTGTTGAGTCATGAGGTCCTGAAAGGACCCCCTTGCTCTCCAAACTCCTTCTTAGAGAGGGGCCTAGGTGCAGCTGGATCAAATCCTAGTCTCAGACTTAGTCAATGGTTTATGTCTAAAGGTTTATATATGAAGAATCAGTCCTTTCCATCACTTAGCTAAGTTTTCATAGTTTAGCATGCAGTTAGTCACTTACCAAGAATCTGCTGCAGCAAGGGATCTCTTCACCTCGAGGAGTAACCTTGAGAGGTGTCCCTACTCAAGGGGAGATCCTGGTTTGCAGCCACTGCCATGTAGGACAGCTCAGGGGGCCCTGGGCTGTCCACTATTTATGGAGTAAGATGATTGATTTACAGTCATATTTGTATACTAGCTGTATTTTGGCTAGTGTGAGCTCAGTGCTAGCCCTCAGCTGTTTGAGCAAGATGTGCAAGACAGCCCTTGGCTATTCTGTTGCTATCTGTCTCCCCGAATCTACTTGAAGCCAGATGGAGCCATCGTGACCAGACATATCCATTATGGCCACCACTGGTGATTATCACTTGAACAAGGTTACAGGAGATAAAGGTCAGGTTGAGGGGAAGGACACCGTCACACACATATGCAGGAAAACTCATGTCTTCAGACTACCAAGCAATGTTGTCCATATTTAATGTTTGCACTCATACACACACACAAAATATTTATTGCCTGAGTAATATTTCTTTTTGCTTGAGAGGAAAAAAGAAAGAAAGGGCAAAGGCAAGGTTTCCAAGAGAGAGAGTATATAAAATGCTTTTAATTCAACTGTGATGGAATCAGCTGAAGACAAAATACCTACTAGTTTCTACAGATGCCGAACTCCTTAAGGGTGTGATACACAGAAACAGAACATAGCATTTCTGTATCTAAACTTACCACAATTACAAGCCTGAAAGAACATTTAACTGTAATAAAAAGCAGAGTGAGTCACTAAGAAATGGATGAGAAGATACAATCTTGTAATAGCCCCTTTTGGAGGAAGCAGTAATTTGTAGACACTTGCTTCCTGCTTATCAAAATCAACCGTCACAACTTACACTGACAACACAGGGATGGAATACATGACACAATGGAACAATGACTCACGATGACAAGTATGCGGAATGAACCTGTCCCCTGTATTGCAGGTAATCCACCTGGTTATGATTTACTGGTGAAGGACTGAACTTCTTGTCCTTAGGCAAAGGGCACAGCAGCTGTGCCTCCCAGACAAGGCGCCAACACTTCCACAACATCTCTGGGCTTGCTCAAGGGAAGAGTCGTCCAAGAGCAGTTTTGTCCACCACAGGCTTTTTTTCGGGCACAGAGAGGCGAGCAGGACATAATCAAGTGCTAACTCTCTGGCTTTCACTTTCATGCTCTGGGCTGAGGTCTTAAACTTAAAAGAAAGTGGGGAAAATTGCTCAGTCAACTGTTTGTTCACTTTTTTCCAATATATAAACAGATCATTCTCCTCAACAAGACAAAATTTTGATGGATCTTGCAACTGTTCCCACAGTTTCTTCCTGATGTCCAGGCTGATATCACCAATGTTGACACAAAAGAATCTAGCTGCTTCTACTTCTGTTCCTGCAAGATTCTGCTCTTACAAATGCAAGCGTGACAGATAACAGACACTGATGGTTGCTAGGGCAGTTGATTCCAGAAGCAAGCAGCGTATTTTCTGTTTCAAGGGCATGATTTTGGACACCATTCTGCCATTCATAAATAACAAATCAAATTCATTCCTGTTTGTACATCTTTATATAGCCGCCCCTCTCTGGGCCAAAATGAAGAACTAAACTGGGGAGAAAAAACTTCTTGAGTAAAAGCAGAAGTAACTACATGAAAAGACCATGATGCTAAGACCTCTAGTAATCCCACATCTCTTTTAACTAGCAGTTCCCAGTACGCACTCAGTTCACACAACACCTAAGAACTTAGTGTCTACGATAAAGAAACAAAACAATGTTTTGCTTAGGGAAAGGAAAATGTATATGGGGTTTTACAAAATCACTATTTAAAAAGCAGGAGTTCTCAGACTTTTCTCAGAGCTGCCTCCTTTGTAATGCATTGAAGCTCAGCCTTCTCTCTCACCTGCTGTGTGCTTAATTAAAAGTATTCCATTGCAAAGAAATTTAGAAGAGCATTAAACTGTCAGGCTTTTGTAATGGGCTTAAATGGTAACTGAAACTTGTTAATTTCCCCATCAGCTTTCTCCACTTTCTTAAGGAGCAACTCACGTCAAGGAGGATGTAACAACACAACTAAGGGTGATCTTTCATTTGCGAAGAACCTAACAATGCTACAGAAATGTTGAATATTTTCAGAAACAGAAACTTTAATAGCATTTGTTATCTGGAGAGAAACTGAAAACCCTGGTTTCAAGCTGTGCCTGTCTAGACTCAATGTATATTAGTCTTCTGAGCCACTTAACAGCTGCTTCACTGTGAGAGTGGTAATTAAATAACCACAGCAGAAATACAAAGGACCACAAAGACATCACAGGAAACTTGGCAGCTCAGACATATCAGGTCACCATGTGAGTTACTAGTTGTCACTGCTTCTAACTGGATGCTTGTCTCTGCACAGAGCCAGAGCCTGTTACTACGTGGAAAATGAGCATAGCTCAGAATAGATGATCTCTGTGATATGGGTGAGCATGGTGAGAACAACTGGAGCTCTGATCTGAAACTCTCCCCGTGAAGGATTCCCCATGGTTTCAGCCAGTCTCAGTTCATCACGCTCTGTGCACCTCCCAGCCATGCAGGAGTGGTACCCAGGTCACAATGACCTATTAGTGCTGCCCAGCTCAGCACGTAATTGTGAAAATGGCTGTGCAGCTGCAAGCCCACAAGAGTGGTTGTATCCTTCTGGAAAAAAACCCCTATAAGTAGCAGGTCTGGACTACACTAAACACATTTTGGGACAGCACAGCTCCTTAGGTTAAGCACCCGGTTACTTGCAACTCCTTTTAACAGCAGGTACAGAAGTGCAGGTACTGCTTTTGCAGGTGTGTACCTGTGTTTCAAATGGTCAATAAGAGGTGCTCTGGAGAAAGTGTCGGGAAAACTTGGTCAGTGCTGTGGTGAAATATTAGTTATACTGCAGCTTTTATCACGTTCCTTTCAGTAGAGCTATATTTTTGAGCTTGGTTTCACAAAGTAAGGAAACTGGGATATCAGAAAGTAAAGTGGTAAGATGGAGAAGCAGTGGCAAAAGCTAAGTGAGCAACTCTGGAATTATTCCTATTTGATGGGTTGAAATATTGTGTTAACAAATATTTAGAAACAACTGTTTCTAAAGCTTAATTAACAGCCACTAAAATAGGGGTCTGGGTTTTGGGTTTGTTCTTTTTTTTTTTTTTTTTTTTTTTTTAAGTAGTCTGAAAAAGCCAAATAAGTTTTCCTGTAAAATTTTTAGCAGTGCATTTTTATCCGCAGGCTACATTGTCCTCAGCTTCTTTCAGCAGCACCCGGGTAGAGACTGGACAAGTCAAGTTGTTCCTTTCAATCACCATTATGAATCTGTGACTTTCTGTGATGAGGACCAAGCATACGGGTAGAACAGATGTCTTGGAGAGTTCTGGCTACTTGTACATAACCTTTCTCTCCACCTTCAGTCTGCACCTTCATTCAGAATCCAGGAGACTTCATGCAAGTACTCGCAGATCTCATGAAGGAGAACACTCCATACAGGAGTGCAGAGCGATTCCTGAATACCCGACTGCTATGCAGCTGTTGGGGAAGACACAAATGCAGCTCCATCTTCACAGGCTCTTGGGAAAGAGACATTCCTTAGGGATGCCTCTGATGTAGTATGCTGTAATTCTAGCCCTTGAGACATCAGTAGGAAACCTTGTGAGATGTCTTGGTGACTATACTCAATCACAAGAGATATCTTGTAATCAATGTGTTAATTGTGTACTTCAGAAGTTGCCAGGCACTCTGTTTCAAGGCAGGGCCAGACCTGATTTCTAAGCCAGATATCTTTCTAAACCACGTATTTCCTCCACTCCCCTAACACTGGGGTGCTTTGTAAGTAAAGATCAAACCACCTTTGTGATTTTGCAAACAGACCAGGCCAAGGCAGTTTAGCTTCCAGGCTCTTATGGCTATAGTTGTGAGAAAGGACTGGGGGCTTTCCAGCTGCTCCTGGATCTATTTCCACTGAACTCAGGAACCACCTCCCACCACAGCCACCATTTTTGCACCACGGGTGTCCAGTGCTGGGGCCCAGTAGTGTACCAGTTACTTTCTTAAGGACCAGCTTCTGTGTTGGTATCTATAGCTACATCTGGCTATATTATTTGTATCTATTTGTATTCTTGGGGCACCAAATATTTGTTGATGGAAGCACTGAGCATTAATTTTAAATTCAGTGTCATATTCAGTCATGAAACGCCATTGCTTAGCTCACTTCTGGAGACAGCTGCTGCTCCCCGTAGCATATTTTTGCTTGATTTCACCCTTTCTGGCTTTTGCTCTCAGCTTAAAAAAGCATTCATGTTTTTGGTCCTCCAGCCCAAGGGGTCCTGCTGACCCCAATTTCTGTTCTGTTGCTTCCAGACCAAATTCATTCCTCCAGTTCTAGCCCTTGCTGGATGCCTTTGGTTCCTAACTCCCTGAACAACCTTCCCTTTACTGAATCCACTAAGACTTTGAAATTCTGCTGTTGGCTGTCCTTGCTTGGGTTAACAAGAATGCAACAGTTTTACAGCAAAAAGGATTGCTAGATGCTAAGAACCTGAGTACCTGCTTGGGTCCAACATTTTAAAAAAGAGACTTGACTATGCTTCTATGGGTAGCATGCTTTTTAATTTACACTCAGCACTTATTTATCGGAGATTTTTATTTGAATGTTTGCATTGATGCAAACTCTCAAAAACTGTCCCATTGAATGAATGCTTGTTCTTCCAAAAGTCACGCAAGATTTACCTCTCTAATCCATTTCCATTTTGTTTGATTCTTCTCCTTAACTTTATAAAACTGAAGTGTCCATACAGAACATTAACTATTTAAGGTGAAGTCAATGGCCAATTAGCACTATGAATAAAAAAAATAAATTATAATCAGAGTAAAAAATCCATGCATAGTGTGTATCTGACTGGACAATGAACAATAAAAAATTTTTGATTGTACTTGTGAAAAAATCAAAGTTTATTCTCAGAACTATTAATGAGAAACATAAATTTAAAACATTATCTAAACAGAACAAAATGCCGTAAGATCTGATGACTTTCTTTTTCCCTCTCTGTCTTCATATTCAGTATTTCTCAATGCGGTTTTGGTCATTAAAAAAAATTATATTTTGATATATATTCTGCTCAACATGTAAAATTCCATGGACATCCCTGCAAACAGATTTAGCTCCTAAAGGGAAGCTGTTTGCGTAATATTTGTTAGAGGGCTGACTTTTTAAACACTAGGCCACAGAGATTATTTTTGAAACAAAGTTAACCCCAAAAAGTGAGAGGATTTAGAGTTTAAAAAAACCCCTGAACCTACAAATGTATATATAGTGTTTCCTTTTGTACCTCAGATATCATTGTCCATGAAGGATTCACATAAATTCCATGGGAAAAACTTCAGATGGGAAAAAAAATCACAGATATTGAGCTGTTTCAACCAGATGCTCTCACCCCTGATCACCATCCCTTTCTCTCAGATCACTACACAACCTTGGCCATTCTCCTTAGCCTGTGAAATATTGTGGACAGATGGTTTTGTTTTCCAGGAGGTGAGGACAGCATGATATTTCCCAGAAGAGTATGTATAAGAGGACATTATATTTTTTTTAAAAGCAAAAGAAAACACTAGTGTGTAGATATGACAATTTAGTGGCAGTCTGTACATTGGAAAATAATGTGTTTTCACCTCAGGGAGATTATTCTTGTCCTGAAAAATCTCACAATAAAAATGAATGGAGACAAGGGAAGGTAAAGGAATAAAAAAATAGGGCAGATGATAATGTAAAAAATGAGCTGTTAACACTTACTTATAACAAATCCGCATTGTTCTTGCTCATTGACAACTGGAAATCAAAAGGAGAAACTCTGGAGCACCTGACAGAAGACAAGATACAGCAAACATGTTTGGGGGTGGGCCTTGGAGAAGAAACCCCTGTGAAATATGGCAGAATATAGTCTAGGGAGCAAGCAGGGATGGAGTAAGTTTAAATAAAAAGAGACTCAGAAAACAAGAGGAGAAGAAGACTGGGCAAGGCAGGAGAAAAAGACATTAAAATGCAAGGAAAATTGAGTTCTGCTGCGTCTCCAGGGTGAAAAGAACTTCAAAGGTGGGTCAGGGAAAAGCAGTAAAGAACAGGTAGATATTCAGGGTATATGAAAGAAAAAAGGTTCAAAAAGTCTGCATGGATGAACAAGGGCTCCTGACAAGATCAAACCCAAAAAGGAATCTTATAAGAGGTGTGAGCAGGACAGGCAGCCCAGGAGGGATACAGACACATTGGGAAAGCCACAGTCCACCTAGAGTTGAATCTGATGAGGAATATGAAGGACACTGTTTAAGCCGCTTACAATGCCCTGTAGCAAAAGGAAGACCATAGAAAATGTGGGACCACTGCTAAAGGGCAGAGGGTACCTTGGGACAAAGGACATGGAGAAGACTAAAGTACTCAGTGACTGCCTTCAGTGGAGGAGGTCAGGTTAGGGAACACTGAACTGAACTGGACACACATGAGACCATCTGAGCTGACGGGATGCACACAAGTGCTGAGGGAGCTGGCTGACATCATCATGAGGTCTCTTTTGATTGCCTTTGAAAGGTCAGGCAGAACAGGGGAGGTTCCTGAGGACTAGCAGAAAGCAAATGTCCCTCCTGTTTTCCAGAACAACAATAAGTTAGAGCCAGGAAACTACAGGCTGATTAGCCTCACCTCAGTCCCTGTGAAGGTGGTGGACCAACAAATCCTGGAAAAAATTTCTAAAAGTATGAAGAACAAAAAGGTGATTGGAGTAATCAGCATGGATTTATTCAGGGTGAATCATGCTTAACCAACCTGACAGCCTTCTATGATCAGATGACTGGTTTGGTGAACAAGAGATTCTGTCTGGATGTTGTGAATCTGAACTTCAGCAAGGCTTTCAACACTCTCTCCCATAACATCCTCATAGACAAACTGACAAGGAATTAACTCGATAAGGGTTTGGTGAGGCAGACATAAAAGTTGGCTGAACAGCCGGGCTCCAAGCCCATGTGCATTGCCACTACAGAAGAGGCATGCACATAGCAGAGGCATGAGTCCAGCTCAGGGCCACAAAGATGACAGAGGGACTGGAGCATCTGACATATGAGGAGACACATAGAGAGCTGGGATTGTTCAGCCCGGAGGCGAGAAGGCTCAGGGGAATGCTACCAATATGCACAAATATCTGGTGGGGGTGCATAATGAAGATGAAGAAAGACTCCAAACTGGGCAAACTGCTCTAGTTGACGCTGCTTGAGCAGTAGATTGGAATAGGTGATCTCCAGAGATCTTTTCCAAACTCAACTATTCTGTGACTCTGTGTAATTATTTACTTTGGTTTTCTAAATTTAATTCTCCTCCAAGTATTCCATACTTTAATGCTGACTGCATAAGCATAACTGTTTTCAGCAGCAACACTTGGGAGAAGTTTTATAGGCTAGTGTAGACATGGATCAGTTTCTCAAGAAAAATACCATGTACCTGAAACATTTGCATATATCTTACAATATTGTTTGAGAATATTTTTTTAAGTGCTGTCACATTCTTTTACAAAAAGATTTCTGAAGATCAAAAGTAGTGAAGCATCACACCTCACAGATTTGTACTTTGAGGTTTCACTGCAAGATGTAGGTTTAACTTTTTCCATTCTTGGGCATTTGTAAGAGCTCTAGTGCCTGATTTTTCTGGTGTTTTGACTTGTGGAGACACTCCACCAGATAAGAAACAGCCTGCACTAAGGGTAGCCTAGAACTGCAGTTGTTAAACCTCAGGGGCAACTTCGCATATACTGATTAGATAGATACCTTGTTACTGCCAAGTAAGTAGGATACTACCAGAGTTGTCTTCTAAGCTGGGTCTCTTCCCCACCCCCTTCTTCTTGGCAGACTTTTCCTTATTATCTACAAGTGTTCTAACACTTGAATAAAATTCTGAACTCACTTCGGCAGGGAGACTAATAGGCAGAGAGCAATTGCATACATTTCTATATCAAACCCAACTAGTGACTGCACACTTTTTTTTCATAATCTAAACAAAGAAGATTTAAAGAAGAGGAAGCAGCAAGACAGAACATTTGTACAATAACAAACATGCTGAGCCGTAACATACACATTTCTTTCATTTCATTCAAAGAAAACAAACAAAAAAGGTATTTTAATATGAGAGTATTTATACATACCCAACATCCTGCTTGGCCTTGGAGTCAGACTTTTCAGAGTTTAAATTATTAAAATGTCAATCTTTGTTTCAAAGACACACAATTCCTCCCAACACATATTCCCTTTGTAATAAGGTATTTTACAAAGCAGTTTCAGAGTGCGTATGTATGAATGGGTCATTCACGCACAGGGAAAGCTTAACCTGTCTGTTCCCTTATTTCTGTATTTTCATAAAGAAAAATGCACATATGCAAGATAAAGCTAATTTGTTCTTGCCTTCTATTTGCCCAGAACCTCACTGATATCATTCTGAACAGAAAGAGTGAACAGTACAGTGAACTTGCAGAGTGTATACTTGGAAATACTAACAAAGGCACACACAAGCTGTGAAATAGCATTTCAGTGGATTTTAAATATATTTTTAACTGTAATTCAGGTGTTTTGTTATCTGAAGATGGAGAAATAAATCCCAGTTTTCTCTCTCCAAAGCTTATGTAAATGGTAGTTTTTGACAGAAACTCTGATGGTTTAGAAGAAAACTGGAAAGACTGTGTAGGGGTTGAAATCTTCTACAGATACACTAGTAAAAGAAACTTCTGTGGTTTCAGTTTCCACAGATGTCTCAGAAGTAATACCAGTAACACTACAGGTTAACACACTAATGTTCTTTTGCTAATGATCTAAATATACATATCACTTTTTATCAGTTCAGAATTACGTAAGTGTTTACGTTGCGTCATTTTTGCTGTCAGAACAAGTCTCATATCTAGTCCATTTAGGACCATCAGGAAGGAGATTTATATTAAATTAATCCTTTTCAGTCTGCAACAAAGCTACACTCAAACTAAATTCACCAATATTTTGGCAAAATGATAATGAACCAAGAACAGTAGCTCTGCAACATGTGGGAGGGGTGGGGTTTTTTGTTTGTTTTTAATTTAAATATAGTACACATTAACCTAAGTCCAAAGCATTTGATTAAAACACGAGGATGTATCGTGCTCCTGAGGCATGACGAGACACCTTTGAGGAGTCAGATTTGCACCATCTGAAGAACACTGTTCTTGGTGAATCGTTGCACTCCATGCTAAGAGGGGAGACAAGGACCACGTCCCCTATCACTGAATTGCCACAGCTCCCAGTGGCTCTTGTTCCACAGAACCTTTACTCTTTGTTCTCCCACTACGCTTAAGGTATCTGTTTAAAGAATCCACATGGCAGGGTTTGACTAGAGAAAGTCACTCAGGTGCCTCACCATACCCGACTTTCCTCCACCATGCTCCCAAAGAATCTCCAGAAAGTATATTGGAGCTTCCTAATGTAAACCAGACATCAACTTGAGTGTTGGGAGCTGCAGCTTTTTACCTTAAACCCCTCACGAGAGAGAGGTTCTTTCCATCCATACAGCAAAGCTAGAAGGATAGAATGCTGTCCCAGGGAGGATGAGTCCTTTGCTAAACCAATTATTTAGGCCAGCTTGGCATTTTCCTGTGTAATATTGAGGACTGATCATTCATTGGTATGGTTTGCTGAAGTATAGGAGTCAGCAGCAGGTTAAATAATCTTTATTCATTTTATTTATGGAGAAGCCTCAGCAAAGTTTGTTTGCATTGAGCCATTGACCCTAGCTATTGCAAAATAAGCAGCCTGTCAATGTAATCTTCCAGGCAAACGCCTCTTAGGACAAAGAATAAGCTTTACTGCTTCAGCTCAATACTTCTTCAAAACCAGAAAAAGTTTAATAAACTGATTATTTGGTCAACTGACTATTGAAAAGAGCCCTCAGTCTTCCTAAATTCACTGTACTGTCACAGTTTAATGCAAGATACTGTTTTGCATAGGCTGTTTCTGCCTTGGAAGAGAGATACAACCTAATCAGATTAAGGGTTATATCAGTTACATTCTAACAATTGACATATATGAGCTCGTAATTCTCCAGCTCCATTCTATTGTGACAGTGACAAAACTGAGTATGACAACTCAAATAATGGCTAAATATGTATATAAATCTCATTAGGGCAACCTTAAATCAACATAAATGTGCTTGTTAAGACTCTAACTGCAGGAACAAAGTGAAAAATTAAAATATGACTGCCACTCTCAGTTACAAATGAGATACGGACACAAGCTGTGATAGGGGAATTTGAAAATTAAGGTAATTTGTTTCACTTGAAAATGTAATTTTAAAGTTTTACTAAGCAAACACTGAAGCCAGTGTAAAGGTATGTTGCTGGCCACCATGACTTACGTGGGAAGCAATGTTAAGCAGGAACTAACAGAGTACACAAGCAGTGTTGGTTCTAGGACTGATACCTCACCTGTTCTGACTGGAGCTATCAGTAGCTTTTCACCTTCGATTTTAAATTGCGCTTCTAATTTAAATTTAGTTAATCTCCTGCTACACCATGTGAGATCCTAGCTTTCCTGACAGTAAATTTCCTTTAAATCTCTACATCCTAACTTCTCATGCACAATTAGAGCTACCTTGAAACCTAATTATTCTACAGTTTCAAAGCATTATGGTGACAAGGATGCAAGTTCTTAAGCAGAATTTACGAACACTCCTTCATCTGCATTAATACTTGAGAGCTGTGAAAGAAAAAAATCAGTTACAGAGCGTGCATACCCTGCAACATTGACCTTGTGCTAGCGGTCAAGAGTCCCGAGGACAGAGGATACTTCCTCATGTGCAGTTGACCGTAATCTTTTATGTATGGCTATGCTTCTTTCAGACTAGAACCAACCTGCATCAGTGTGCAGGCACAGGTGCTCAAGCAATTTTATCTCCCAGCAGCACACCCCAGATTAATTCAGTTAAATTTAAAAAAGCTAATGCAATGCATGTTTGTCTATTACACAATCAGCAGGACATAAAATTGTTTTTTCTGACCCCAGATCCAGAATGCTAGTGTAAACTGTCAAAACTGAACAGAAGCGCTGCGAAGTTTGTTCATACGAACCCCCTCAAAAAGGGGAGGCAATATAACAGTCATAGGAAACGCTATAAATACTGTAACAAAACAAAGGCAAGTCTAGATGGATTAGATTACTAGTAACATGCAACCAGCTTGCCCAGGCTGGTAGCCCCCGGGTTGCTCTTGGTAGCCACAGCCTGATCGCTGGCATCACCCTGGTGCTCCCGGTGGGTTTGACTGGGGAGCAGCACCACTAGTGACCTCCAGCTGTGCACCTATACTGGAAAGCACAATCCCATCCTGCAGCAGCAAAGGTCACCGCCAAAACTTTCAGATTCAAGAACAACCAATGCAACACAACAAAGGCGGCACAGCCCTCCCAGCCCATCTGTGCTGGGCCAGCTCGGCAACAACCCCCGCCCAGAGCCTTCTCCTGCGGGTGAAGCGCTGGGGTTCTCCTCGGCGGCGGCCACAAGGCCTTGACGGGGCAGGCTGCGTTTTTAAAAGCCACCAGCAAAGCTTGAGGACAAGGACGAGCGCCTCGGCCGCTCCTGCACCCCTCCTCGGAGGTCACTGGGTGACCCCAGCCCGGTGGGACGCCCCCAGTGTCACACAGCCACCGGCAGGGCGACAGCCGGGCGCAGGAGTGCACGGTAACGGCCGCCCCGCCGCCACCGCCAGCCCCATGACTCCCCGCCCCGCCTCAACGGGGCAGGCCGCCAGCCGGAGCCAGGCGGAGCCTGCGCCTGACAGAAGGCGGGGGCGGGCGGGCCCGGCCGGTGGATCGGCAGTGCGGGAGCGGCTGGCGGTGCAGAGGCCGCCGGGCCGGTGGAAGAGCAGCAGCTGCTGCTATCGTCACACGAGCCGCCGCCGGCACCTCGAGAACCCGCCCGCGGCAGGCGCCGCTCCGACAGGCTGCCGAGCGGCCCTCCCTCGCTTCACCCACGCCGCGGGGATGGCGGTGCTGGCTCTGGCCCTGGAGGGACTCGCCATCTTCGGGCTCATCCTCTTTGTCGTGCTCTGGCTCATGCACTTCATGTCCATCATCTACACGTAAGCGCGGGCCGCGGCAGGGGGGAGGTGGCGGCCGGTGTTGTGCCTTCGTTCCCCTCCACCACCCCCTTTCCCCGGCATGGCGGCGGGAGCGGCCCTGGGACGGAGGAGCGGGGCAGCAGGCCTCGTTCCACTCCGCCGCACCGCTTCGCCCCCCTTTTCTCCCGCTGTGTCAGGCCCGGGGGCAGCCTCACGCCTTCCCTACCCTAGGGCCGGTGGAGCACGTTGGTGGGTCGGGAGCGCACGGCGGCCCCCGGCACAAGGCCCGGCGCCGTCCCGGGGGTCGGGGCGGCTGTGGTGAGGGGGGAGCTGGTAGCGACCATCGCTCTTCGGGTGGAACCCGTTCTCTGTAGGTTTCTGCCCGCCTGCTTTTGCGTCGTGATCTTCGCTCCTTTGCCTTGAGTGCTGCTGGGGAAGGCTCGGGTGTTGTTTCCTGGTACACCTGTAAAGCCAGCCTTTTCTCAGGCTTCCTGGTGGAAGACCAGGGTGCACAGCAGTTATAAAATGTTACAAATGTTATAAAATGTGTGCTTTTTGATTGTGCGACGAGTGTGCAGCAGAACAGCTGAACTAGCGCAGTGTCCTGTGCTGACCAGACACAATTTTGTCTATAAGTACACTTCTTTTTTTTTTAGGAATAGTGATACTACTAGTAAAAAGAAGTATATATAGTGTGGCCAGACTCTTCTTGGGTAACTCCAAGAAAAATGGTTTAAGAGTTGGTGATGACTGTGTTTCAGTGGCTGACAAACAAAGCAGATTCTTGCTTGAGCTTGGCAGAGGAATTGTCTGTGGTTGTGTGGGGAGAGGATAAAGAATGCACCTCCCTTTCCTTAGAAGACTATGTGTTACTCTTAAATAAAAGGCCAATGTTGCATCACTACAAGGATTAGAAAATACCTGAATTGCTGTTTGCTTTGCTTGTGCTTATCTGTTCTCCTTTCTTGCTGTTCCACATGCATCTGATAGGTAGCTGCGATAAACTCCAGCGTTGTTGAAAGGCTCCTCTTGGATTCACGAATGCTAGAGATTTACTTCTGCAGCTCTTGGTCTTGATTGCCTTGCTCTTCTTTTGTGTGAAATCACAAGCTCTTAGCATTCTTCTGTACTGTAATTCTGTTGCCTTTAGGTCTTATATTTACTTAGATAATTAACTATGTTTTTGAAAATCAGCTGCATGGGTTGTCTTGTCTTGGCACAAATGGCAGGATCTCAGTACTGGGGAGCTGCAGGGGTGCCTGGTGGGGAAAGAGACCATGGACTGCCATGGTCACAGCTCATTCTGGACAGCTTTGAAGCAGCTGAAAACAGCCCATTGCATGCTAAAACTTCAACCCATTGGATGAGTGTGTGTGGTGCTGCTGCTCATGAATCTTTAAAAAGTAGCAGCTGTGAGGGGCAGGAGACACAAATGGAGATATGGGGGAAGAGATTTGAGAGGATAAACAGGAGGAGAAAGGATGAGGTACTCTTAAGAGAACAGAGGAGAAACAGAGGAAGGGGACATCATTGGGGAGTTGGTGCCACAGGAGCTACACCCTCAAAGGGACTGTCTCCTGTGGAGACTGCACATGGAGCAGGGACACTGGAATGGACTGTGGGCTGCAGGCAAGCTGTGCCAGAGCAAGTATACATACCCCTGAAGGGACTGTGACCTATGGGCAACCCATGCTGGAGTGGAGACACTCTGAGGGACTGCAAGCTGTGGGTTACCCACCACTGAGGACTCTGCAACCCAAGGCAAACCCATACTTGGAGAAAGGCTTTGCCAAATGGATTACAACCTGTGGGTGAGTCACTCCAGAGCAAGTACACCTGCTGGAGCAGAGTAACAGTTAAGAAGCAACCAGCAGTGGAGGAAAATGAGTAAGAAGTAAGGCGTGGCAGAAAAAACATTACACACTGACCCTTACCTCCTGTGTTGCCTTGCTGAAGGGCTTGGGAGGAACTGACTGTAAGGAGCAGTGAAAACAAAGGCAGTTCAGATATAAAGGTGGGGATGAGAGGTCTGTGACTGAAACTGAGCCTGGGGAAGTAGGACAAAAGGTACTTCCCTAAATTTTCATTGTTTGTCTTTTTTCTCAATACCCAAATTGGTAATTAATTGCCTGTTATTTGGCAGTAATTTGAAGTAAGTAGAGTTCTGGGAGTTGAGACTGTTCTTATGCTTGACAGTAGTTAGTGGGGAATGCAGGTAGCAGCTGGACCTGGTGTGGCCTGGTACTGGAATATTTGCAGTGGTGTGAAACTTCAAAGGAGTTGTATTTTTTGTTGTTGGGAGTTTGTGTTGTAAGTGTGATATTGTGTATGGTGAGTAAATGCAGACAATGTATTAGAATGTGGAAAACTTGCTAGCTGCAAAGAGGATGTGTAAGAATTGGAGTGGTCTCATCTCAACCTGTGAGAGCCCTCGAGAAAAGTGTGCTTCCAGTAGGGCTCTGGAGATACCATCTCAGCAGATCCAGAGCCAGGAGCTGACTGTCTTTGTCAGAGTAATAGGCTTGTGCTAACAGGGGTATTTAGTGTTCAGTGCAAAAAGGTGACCCTTGGTTGGAGGTGAACAGCTGGCAGCACTGAAGGGACTGAATTGCAAGCTATGCTGGGTTGGCAGGCTGTTGTGGAGGACCTGCAAATCTGTGGAAACAGAACTGCTGCTGCCCATAGTGTGACCATGCAACTGCCCTTTGCTCGTAGTGAAACTAAATAAATGATGGACACCTACACCAGCCATCCCAGAGACATGTCCTTGCAGTGGCTGTGGTGGTGCTGTGAAAGTGAAGCTGGTGGAATGTAGCTGATGGCCGGAGAAAGCACTGCTCTGGTGAGTTTGGAGCCTGTACCACTTGCAGGCATTGCCTTGCACAAGGGAGTAGGGCTGTGGGGTTGCCTGGTGGAATGGTATGTGGAGGAATGGCCTGGTCCTGTGAGTAAGATACCCCTGTGAAGGGAATTAGCAGAAGGAGGTAATCAACTGTGTTTACTTCAACTGCTGGTGTGTTTATGGGGAAGGGACCCCAGATAGATGGTAATTGTTGATGCCATGGGGTGAAAATGCTGGTGGCTGGGAACTGTTACTAGTGCCCCTCATCTCATAGAGACTGTTTTGTCCTGGACAGCAGGCACAGGGCACTGCACCCTTTCCTAGACCACTGAGGTGTGAAAGGGTCTTCACTTACAGACAGAAATGCCTTTTGATGTCACTGGGATTAGAATTATGTGATACTTGCCATGTAGTGAAAACAACTTGCACTGTACCTGTTACAGGAAGTAAAGAAGAAAGATGAAACTAGTTAGTCTTCCTGTTTTCTCTTTGTGGACAGTATTGTTGGTTTAGTTTGGTTTTTTTTTTTTAAGTCATTGGTGTAGGAGCTGTTTGTCGTTGATCTGCACAGCATCTGGCGGTGCTGAATTTGTAAGCTGGAAGGGCTGATCTGTGCTGCTGGTGTAGCAGAATGATGTTAAAGTGTGTCAGGAAAGCTGTTGTGGCCTACGTGATCCTCCTGTGCTTCCCCATTGGTATGTTAAGTGTTTGAGTTAGCAAAATAATTTGAACATGTGTGAATTGAGTACATAAATGTCATTATTCAAGAAAGTAATCTTTGTTTGTCTTGAAGTACTGTCAGCAGTTGTCAAGGTTAAGGTCATGACAGCATTTCAGCTGTATTGGTTTGTGCTGTAATTACTTTAAAAGGTGTAGGTTTTGGATATCTAAGGTACTGTACAAGGTTTCAGTTGAAGAAGAATGTCAGTTCTTCCATACTCCATTTGCAAAATCTGGTTCTTGCCGCTTTTGCATATATTACTCTGCATAGAAAAGCTGTGGTATTTGACCTGTTTGAGTTGCTATCCTTTATACCCAACTCAGGACCTTGCATACAGGCCGTTCAGTTGGAGTTGAGCCACCAACTGATACAGTAGGAAGACTTCAGTGTTGGAGGTTATTTGGTATACAGATTCTGAAACCATCTGAAGTTGTGTAGTTGTATGGACAGTTAAAACGAACTTTTGAAACTAAGCCCAAATGTATAGCTCTATCTGAAATGGAAGGCTGTGTGTGTGGTGTGCTAATATGGAAAAAATAGTATCGACTACAGTGTTATTCAGGAAACTAAGCAGTAAAATTTATATTTTAGCAGTCTATTAAAATAGTTATTTAATGATTCTTACCAGCTTTGGTTCTAAGGACATGCAAAGAGCAGATCAGACATTTTGGCAAATCAGGGAAAAAGAAAAAAAAAAAAAAAAAAAGGGGGGGGGGAGTAAAACTGACGCTGTTTTTTTTGGGTTATGGCACTATAATGTGTCTTGTAATTCTGAGTCACTGGCTAGCAAGATCTGTGCAAGCGGATTTTCTGTTTTAACTGTATTTCAAACATAGATGATTCTAGTTTAATAATGTTAGGAGCTTTCTGAACATGTTGTGCCTCTTTCTAAACTAAAGCTGGCAAGCAAAGCCTGCAGAATTTAGAAAATGCCTTATTTAAGCAGAATCATTTTCATCTCCGTTTCCCTAATATGTCTTCAAACTTCAGCCTAAAAATGGGTGAAAGGTTTTATATTTTTTCTCTGAATAACTCTCACTTTTTGTTGTTGATGATTATTTCAACTTGAACACCAAACAGAGGTGTGTGTTGTAAATTTATTGTGGCACTAAGGACAGGCAATAGAATGGCTTTTGAGGAAGTCAAATTCAGTCTTTGGTGAGTTGCCCTGAACATTGCCTTTGCTGCAGAATTCCTAGGAAATCTTTGGTAAATCTCTAAAGCTGTTTATATCTTGCTGCTTTATTTGCCTTCTCCATAAAACTGTACTTATAGACTTATGTTATGGTTTTTAGTCTCCATTGTTCTTGTAACGTTGTCAGTGACATTTCTAATTACAGTACTTAATGTAAATCACTTTTTTGAAGACATCCTCAGCCAGTTGATACTGAGGTTGTTCATTGTCTTCATTCCCACTTGTATGTTGATAAACATATTGCTGGTTTTAGCTTTTTAATATGAATTAATTGTCTGTAAGTTCCTGTAGTCAATGAAGAAATAATGAATTCATGTGACATTTGGCTGTAACTAGACCCATTGTGACTTGTCTGCTGAGTGAAATTCAAGACTTTCAGAAACTTAAAAATGTAATACAACACCTCAATGTAACTAAAATTAATTAATAGCCTTAGTGTAATGCATATGCACACAAGGAGGAAATTCAGTTTCCACAGATGCATAAAACTCGGGTTTCCTGAAGTACTTCTGCAATGTTGAAGAGCTTTCTAAACACAACTTCTGAACCTAAACAAAAGACCCCACATAACCAATGTTTGACTTCTGGGTTGTTTTTTTTTCGTTATATGAAATAATTTTCATCTTTTGGTTAATAATATATTACTGTATAGTGATTGTGACCTTTCATTCTTAAGAAAATAACAGTTCTGTTCCTCTTGACCCTCTCTGATTGTCTTGTCACCCCCTTTTTCTCTTTGTCCCTCCCTTGCTGCTCAGGACATTTGTGTAGAGACTTACCCTGCTCCATTTTCTGACCTCTCTGCTTGTCTCTCAGCAAGTTTGCAGACGACAGCAAGCTGAGTGGTGCAGTTGATACAATGGAGGGAAGGGATGCCATCCAGAGGAACCTGGACAGACTGGAGAAGTGGGCCCATGGGAACCTAATGAGGTTCAACAAGGCCAAGTGCAGGGTGTTGTACTTGGGCTGGGGCAATGCCAGGTACTTGTACAGACTGGGAGAAGAACTCCTTGAGAGCAGCCCTGTGGAGGAGGACTTGGGGGTCCTGGTGGATGAGAAACTGGACATGAGCCAGCAGTGTGCGCTTGCAGCCCAGAAGGCCAACTATGTCCTGGGCTGCATTGAAAAAGGGGGTGGCCAGCAGGGACAGGGAGGTGATTCTCCCCCTCTACTCTGCTCTGTTCTTGTGAGACCCCGTCTGGAGTGCTGTGTCTGGGCCTGGGGTCCCCAGCACAAGAAAGATGTGGAGCTCTTAGAGCGAGTTCAGAGTTGGGACATAAAGATGATCAGAGGGCTGGAGCACCTCTCCTATGAGGAAAGGTTGAGGGAACTGGGCTTGTTCAGCTTGGAGAAGAGAAGGCTCTGGGGAGACCTTGTTGCGGCCTTCCAGTACTTGAAGGGAGCCTATAAACAGGAGGGGGAGCGACTGTTTACAGGGGTTAATAGTGACAGGATGAAGGCAAATGGTTTTAAACTAAGGGAGAGGAAATTTAGGTTGGATATTAGGCGGGAATTTTTCACGCAGAGGATGGTGAGGCACTGGAACAGGCTGCCTGCCCAGAGAAGCTGTGGATGCCCCATCCCTGGAGGGGGCAGCCTGCTCTAGTGGTTGGCAACCCTGCCCACAGCAGGGGGGTTGAAACTAGATGATCTTTAAGGTCCTTTCCAACCCAGGCCATGCTGTGATTCTATGATTTTTTTACTGTCTCCATTTTACCTTTTTGCTTGTAGTGGGGCTATCTCTTCCTCTCAGCTGTCTCATATTTTCTACTGTCAGCGTCTGGCAATAGATTGGTGAAAGTAGCTGTTAAGAGGAGTAGTAGTTACTCGGTTTGCTGTCATAGGATTGTGTTTTCTTTGGTTTGTGGAAGTGCTTCAGAGACAGTCTTGTCACAGGTAGGAGCCAGGAGGCCAGTGTAGTGTAGATCTAATTTAAAAAATGATCTTTAGAGAACTTGCCTGTTACTATCAAGTATTACCAGGCATAAATGAACTAACATTTTGACAGACTTTAGAGATAATGCAAATACTCATCTCTGAGATTAGAGGAACCCTTCCCTCCTGTTGATAATCAAACAGAAAACCGAGAAGTGTGATTGTGGTAGAGTTTCTCCAGGAAGTGGCTGGAAGATATCTAGCACATGCAGAATGCTGCATCTGTTCTTGGGTTTGTCTTCATTCCTTAGTTGAATCTTTTGAACCATTTGAAATTTCCCGTGCAGGTTGTCTATCTCAGGTTGAATAGTTTTTCCAGTTACATAGCTGGGGACAAGCTTGATGTAGAATATTAGTGACTTTAACAGGAGACTGTTGTCTGTGATCTTGCATATGTGGAATAGGGGATGGAGCAAACTCATAGATTAGCATATATTCTAGGATTTTTTTTTTCTTTTTCAGAAAGAGACTGAAGTTTAAAAGCAAGCCAAAAATGACTTGGATGTTTGACCACAAACTGGGACACTGGAAAAGCGTGAAAAGTCATTAAGTTGTCTGAGGCTTCTGTTTGATCTGATTTTCATGTTACGGTTCTTTCTCTCAGTACCTGTCTCCAATAATCCATGCATTGAGGATGGGCCCAACTTTATGCAGAAACTGTAAGGTACTTGATGCGAGTGTTACATCCATATAGCTTGTTGCATTGCTTTTACTCAGGAAGTGAATGACAGCATTGTAGCAGAGGCAAAACTGAAAGGTAGAAGTGAAAAGATAAGAAGTCAGGTACAATTATTAGGGAGAAACACAGGAAAATGATAGGGTATGGGAAGGCAGAAGTGGCTGAGACGTTTCTCTAACAACTTAGAGGCAGAGGTGAGAGTCAGTGTTACAGCACTGTGAAGGAAATTGGAGTTCTTTGGACTGAAAATGCCTGTTGAAGGTTCAGTTCCAACCAGTTGCTCAAAGCTAGACCAAATTTCAGCAGTTTGGTCCATGCATGATAGGTGCATAGATAGGTAATGATAGCTTGTGATAGGAGATGGAAACCACTGAAGGGATGCTAAGTTTGAGGTGCACAAAATCATCAGGGGTCAGTACTGGAGCCAGTAGTGTTTGACATCTTCATTAATGGCATATCAGCAAGTTTGCTGATGGTACAGAACTGGGAGGAGCAGCTAATATACCAGGTGGGTGTGCTGCCATTCAGAGGGACCTGGACAGGCTGAAGAAATGCTCTGACAGGAAATTCATGAAGCTCAATGAAGAAAAATGCCAAGTCCTGCACCTGGCAGGAGTAACTCCATGCATCAGCACCATCTGGGGGCTCTCTGGCTAGAAAGCACATTGGCAGTGAAGGACCTGAGAGTGCTGGTGGATGCCAGTTTGACTATGAACAGCAATGTGCCTGTGGTGGCAAAGAAAGCCAGCAGCATTCTGGGCTGCATTGCTGGCAGGTTGAAGGAGGTGATCTGTCCCTACTACACAGTGCCACTAAGGCTATGTCTGGAGTGCGGTGCACAGTTTTGGGCTCCCTAGTATGGGAGACATGGATATACTGGAGCAGGTCTGGCTTAGGGCTACAAGGATGATGGTGGGACTGCAGTGTCTGACATACAAAGAGGGGCTGAGAACTGGGACTGTTAAGCCTAGAGAAGGCTCAGGAGGATCCCATCAATGTGTGTAAATTCCTTGTTATTAGGAGGGGGTGGAGTGGTATGAGGAAGACAGGGCAAGACTCTTCTCATTGGTGCCCAGTGACAGGATGAGAGGCAACCAGCACAAATTCAGATGAAAGACTTCCATTGTAAACAAAAGTTTTGTGGTCAAACACTCAAACCGGCTTTCCAGATAGGTTGTGGAAGCTCCATCCGTCGAGATGGGAAAGGCTGACTGTATGCTGCTGAGCAATCTAAGCAAGTTAACGCCACTTTGAGCCAGAGGGTTGAAGTGGCCGGTCTCCAGAGGTGCCTTCCAAGCTCTGCTCTTCCGTGATTGTAAAAGATGATACCCAAGCTCCTCCCTGGACTACTATAGAGTGATTGACTGAGGAGGAGGTTTTTTTGAGGATGTACATTGTATATGTACCTTATTTTAGACAAGTTGAAATTTACCTGACACTGCAGTCACAGGAGTTAAATTTAGGTAATCCTTAGGGGAAGATAGGAGTCAATTTTTGAGTTATTTATACTAAGATTGTGGTTGAATTAGTTTCTATATTGCAAGATTAATAATTAGGGAAAGTAAAACACTGCAGAACTGGGAATCAGAGTGATAACAACGTAGGTGAAGCCCATGATGTTGGAGGCAGTTAGGGAAGGCCAATTTTTTAATAGTGTGAGTCAGGAGGATAAGATACAAACTATAAGCTTTGGGGTAACAGTATGGCAGTAGCAGCTCTTAACATGAATGATTTAACAGGATGCAAGGAACGAAAGCCCAAATTAAAGACTGACTAGTGTAGTTTTGAAGGAGAGGAACTGTGGCAGAGAGGATGGTATGCTTATCTTCAGAGGAGGGAAGAGGGTGCAACAGATGTGACCAGTGGGCTTTAAAAACAAAGGACATCTGTTTGAATGGTTTGCATGCAAGGGGAAGTTAGAAGAATGCAAGATTTAGAGCATGTAAGACGGAAATGAAGTGGAGCAAATGGAGCTCTTGGGAAGGCAAAAAAGCATCCAGCCTTGAATGTCAGCTGGAGTGGAAGAAGCTGAACAGTGGAATGAGGGAGAAATAATCTTATTGTCATCTTTTGTCCGAATATGAAGATTTCAAAGAATTTTAGAGAAGTTGAGGCTTTACATGAACCATGTTTCCGTAAAAGCACACCTTCTAAGGTGAGTGAGTAGAGTGGTGGATGATAGTGACTTTAAAAATTAAATTGTGAAATTTGTGTCAGAACTGCTGTGTGGCATGCTAAGTATGTAACTAGTTTTACTGGTTTACTAGAGCACTCTTTAGTATTTGTGTCCATCACTCCCTAGAAATTGCATAATACTGGTGTCAATGTTCATTGGGATTTTTACTTTTGGAAATGAGGTTTTGTGGTTCTGACACACTTAGTAGTGGTTTTGCATTTTACTGAAGACTGCAGTTTAAAAGGAATTATTAATTTCTTTATTGTGACTAATGTTTTGCTATAGATTTAAAAAATACTTTCATTTTGCTAATTGAAAGGTGAATAATTTTGCATTTTCTTAAATATATTGCTTTTAATAATAGTTCATGAGGACCTAGGTTAAACTATACATTCTCATAATTGGCTTGAACTAGTTCATACCTTGAATCAAATTATTGAAGTTGTACCAGGCATGTGGAGGAGGAAGTGTTATGCAGTCCTTTGGAGAAGTAAGGTAAAAATGTGTTTACAGGTGTAGACAAAGATAGAAGGCTGAAGTGAAGCATTGTACCAAGTGTAGATGAGGACTATCTTGGCAGTGCTACTTACAACGTTTTGCTTTGGGATTGTTGTGTTTTTTAAATCCATTTTTGAACACTTGATAGGTGCTTCTAGCGGACCTTTTTTTCATTAAAATAGCAGGATAACTAATAACATATCATTTTTGCAAACTTGTGCTGATAATTGGTTTGGTCTGGTCAGTTGAATTATTGTCGCCCTCCTCAGAAAGCACTCTTTGTAAACCGAAGGCTGCTTTGGTTTTGGGTTTGTTTTTTTTTTTTTTTTCCACATGGTAGGGCTCATCTCAGCTTTTTCAGCAGTACAGTCCACGAGGAGGAATCTGTAACTGAAGTTAAACATTCATTTCTATGTTGTTTGCAATTGTCTTATTTTTATTAAGTGCTTGTCTTGATGTCTTGGTTCAATGTGCCTGTATACTAATGACTTCCCAGGTGACTGTTGCTTTGGTTTGGTAATGGGTAGTGTGCAACTAGAAAGTGAGAAATTCTTCCTGCCTTCATTTTCACAGATCTCTGTGATGGGCTAGGGGAGAGAGGGGAGTAGACAGGATTTTCAGGCTGCAGGAGTCAGGGTTTTTTGCAGCTTTTTCACCCACCTGCTATATTGACTGCACAGTATGAGGTGGTACAGTGGGTAGTTGCAAAACAGTGTCAAGGGTTGTACTTGTTACTCTTTTGAAATACTAATGAGGTGTTTCAAAATTAAGGTACTCCACACTTCGTTTTAAGCAGTTTTGAGAGATGATGCATATGTTTCCTAACAGCATTTCAAGGCAGATTCTTTTATGTACATTGTGTAGTGGTGAGGGAAGTGGGGGGTTTTTTTGAGGGTCTATGAACCAAGTGTTGTGCGGTTTTTTGTTGTTGTTTTGTTTTGTTGGGGTTTTTTTAGAGAACACTTGTGAAATTTACAAAGCTATTTTTTCTTTTTTGTATCTATTTGAAACATTAAAAAAATTGCTCCTCTGAAATGATGTAAAATGTGGTGTTGATTGTAGAAGTGTTGCTTTAATTTAACATTTTCTTTGGAAGGTTTTTATAGTTGCTTCCTTCAGTTTCTGATGTTCCTTAAAGGAGACTTACTCAAGCTCTCCAAGGCATTTGCAACATAAGGGCAGTGACACTGTCTCGCTGACAATTGTGTAGTCCAGACAAGGTTTGCAGCTTTTTAAAATTACCCCAACTGCTGGTAATGGGACCTGGTACTGTGTGTTCAAACTTGTGTGAATTGATGCCTGAGTAAAGTCTCAGCTTCTTTGGTGTGCTGTTTTGTACTCTGGAAACACTTGCAGCTAAGTTAATTAAATAAAAAATGGCCTGTCAGTCACTGAAAATTAAGAATAAAATATTGGCATGGTATCTGCTTTATGATTTGTTAATGTAGTTTCTGTTTAGTCATTAACACAATTCTGTTACTTGCAGTTAACCATTTTGGAAGCTTTTAGGGAGGAGAAACGGGTAAATGTTGATGGTTGCCAGGGATCTTTGGCACAAAGGGAGCAGGAAGGAGCAACCTGGGGTCTGTATGAAGCACATTAGATAATGTTGAGCAAATGATGTTGTCATTTAAGCTTGCGTTTTATGAAAGTAATAGGGCTGAGCTATTTTAATTCTATAGATTTGCAAAATAAAAGTAAAAACCAAATTGAATAGTCTCACAATACGAATGTTCTAAAGTGTTGTGTTTTAAAAATTCCCATACTTAACACTGAGAGGTTGATCCTGTACTAAAAGCTCTCTGCTGTGGTTGGTTTATCTGTCCCAGAGTTACTGCCATTCACTGGAGATGCTTTCATAAATAAAACACAAATCAAGCTGGATGCAGTTTTCTGAAGTTGCATAACATTTGCTGCAAGGAGTTTGTGTCAAAAAGAACTTCTATTTCTATACCTCAGTGACTCTTGATTTGATGCTCAAAGGGCTAATCCAAATCCTCTCCTACCCTGACACCTTTCTAAACATTTCTGCCATTCTAATCTGCCTTTAGCGAGCATGTGGCTACATGGTGACCCAGATCAGCAAGATAGCTTTTTCCGTGGGATAGTTCTCTGATCAGCAGGCTGATCCAATTTATCTTGTGGTGCTGACTGCTTTATAGCCACCAGTAGGCTGAGGGTGTGGGAAAGCAGAAACGGGGAGTGAGTGCTGTTTTGATGGCAGCCTGCAGATAGACTACAAGGAAATAATGCTTAGTAGGATCCAGTAATGGCTGTGTTATAGGCAACTTGCTGTGTTTTTGTTAAGCACACTTCATTTTGGCTTGCTGAATTGTGAACTGTCTAGAATTAGGACAGTGAAAGGGTTCCCATTGCTTCAGGTTTAACTACAATATATTGTATGGGAGCCTGTTTGTTTCTTGTTTATTGTGCAGGTGTGGGGGCAGGGAGGGCAGTAGGAGAAGAATTTCTGGATTAAAGAAGGGAGTGTTTACTGGTTTTTAAGTTGAGGTCTGTAGTGTTTGCTCTTTCTTCTTCCTGAAAGATAAGGGTTTTTTTCTACTTAAAACTCCAAAACACGTTTGAAAGAAGCTTAAACTCCACCCTCTCTCCCCTTTTAGAAGAAGACTGTGCCAAGTTATGGATTGCATCTACTGAACTTTTGTGATGCATCTACTGAACTTTTGTGATAACATTTGGAAGATGTTTCTAAAGAATTTCAGCTGTGTATGAAGATTTCAAATTCAAAATGTCAAATAGCACTGGATAGGATTTCCACTGTTCTGCATTGTGTGATTTCGTTTCTTTGTTACTAGCCACTGATAGAACAGCTGCTTCCCAAAACTGGAAGAGCTAATTGATGCTTGGTTTTTGTGAACATTTACCTTCTGGAAAATTACAATGGTTACAATTCTAGGTTTTTTTTTCACTCAGTTCTGTCTTAGGACCTTTAATTCAAAGGGGTTTTTTTGGTGGAAAAGCTTGGACTCTTGGACCTTTTTCTAAAGTGTTTTTTTTTTTTTAATCATTCCCCTTCCACTCCACTAACCACTGTGATCTCAGTGCATTGCATTCTAAAGTCATTTTTTTTTTTTCTGGGGGGTATGTGTGGTGCAGGAGAAAATATGCATTGGAAGTGAATGAAATGTTTGCCCTGCCTTCTACCCTTAACAGGCATGTGATGAAGCACTAACCTGTTGCAGCGTGCTTTTCAACATAAACTTGGAGCATGCAAACAGTAGGATTACATGTTTTGTTTTCAGGTTTTTTGCAGGCATGAATAATCTATGACTGTTTTTCTGCTGGCAGACAGCCACAAGAAGTCTGTACTACAAAGTGGGCACCTGAATCTTACCCATTTCCTTCTTTCTCTGAGCATTTTATCAAGGCCAAGTGACAATTCTTTTTGATTACAATTGCTGTCATAGTAAAAATGACATTAGGGTTTCCCCTTAAATCCTTTCCACTTGTCCGCAGCTGTGTGTTTCTGCTCCTTCCTGTTCGATTTGACATTTGTATAACTGTTATGTCGGTAGGTGAATTTACTTTCCTTGTGTCCAAAAGGCTGTTGAGTTGGATGTAAGCAAGTAGCAAGAGTGGAAGATGGGGAGGACTGACTACCTGAGAACACAGTGGTTGACTGGTGAAATGTGTTGACTGGAGCCAGCAGCCAAGCAAAATGTCCTGAACTGGCATGAGCACATTTCTATGGGGCAGTATCTTCCTTTCAGACAAGAAAGGCAGAAGGGTGGGCATGCCTTAAGTATTACTTCAAGAGTCACTTGTGAACACTGGCAGTGTTTTCTACTAGTAATTAATTCTGGTTAGCTGTTTCTGGTAAATAAAGGCAGGGAGCAAGCTGTAATGGAGTCAATGCTCTAAAGAAAAACTGTGATGCAGGGTTGGCTCTGGAAGAGTTTTCAGGGGACTGACCCTAATCCTTGTGTATGTTTCTAGAGGAAGGTGTTGTGCCCCTAATGCTTCCTTTGTGCTGACACTGGTCCTCTTCTGACTCCATGGTAAATGGGCTTATGCTGCTTAGTCCTTCTGGAAGCCCACTGAAGCCTGAGGAGAAAGGAGACCCTCTTCTTCCTCTTCTCCTCTGATCTTGGCAGCATGTTCACAGCCACCTTCTTGAACATGCTCTGAAGCTTCTTGCAGCCTTCCCTAAGGTGCCCCAGCTCTAAATTGGCAGAAGACAGCCTGATGTGGAAGGAAGAAACACAGATTTATTTATTTTTTTAGTGAGTTGAAGCAGGACTGTACGGGCATCAGTACTGGCATGATATCTTGTTTGGCTGCTGTTGATGGCAGCACAGAGGAGAAAGAACACTGGGGGATCTTTGCAGCTGAAAGCTGAATGGTTGTCTTGCCACATCCTTTCAAACTGTATGCTTGGTAAATTAAGCTGACAAAATGCTGACATTACAAATGGGGTAATAGTTATGTGGTGCTCTAAGTATCTCAGCTAGGTCACTGTGGGATCAGACAAGTCTCAGCACCACTGAGAAGTGTAACACATCCCAGAAAGAGGGGAAGGGAAGAAAGAGAGAGTGCCTCTGAGCAGCAGCCTGTAGTTAAACTGGTTCAGTTGTGTTATGAAGCTCTACTCTAGGGGAAGAAAGG
This sequence comes from Pterocles orientalis, assembly GCA_011057875.1. NCBI lineage: Eukaryota > Metazoa > Chordata > Aves > Pterocliformes > Pteroclidae > Pterocles > Pterocles orientalis. Next base: position 84,259 of record WKFP01013421.1, read on the forward strand.
TTGAAAACGATGTCAAGGTGTTTAGTTCTTGCTTTAAGAATAATTCCGTCCATTTTCTAGGAGGCCTGTTGGCCACAGGTGATGTTGGTTTTTGTTTGATCTGCTGTGTAGTTTTCAAATCTATCCAAAGTCTAGGAGGTCCCTGGAAAAGGGGTAATAGTGTTATAGGCCTCTTAATGCAGTCATATGCCTGTGTGCTTACATCTGGATAGAGCAGTATGAGAAATAATTGCTTGATAATAGTGTGTTATTCAGGCTTAGTTGGGTTGTTGCAGACACTCTTCTTGTGCTTCTCTGTGCCTTCGTGCCGAGGTGTTTTGTTTTGCTTCCTGGAGGGGTGGACTGGAGCTGACGAAGGCTGCTGATGCAGACCCCTGCCCTCTCTCCTTCACAGACAGGCAAAAACTGGCTATGTAGTTCCCAAGACAAATGCTGTCTTGAATTCATGATTCCAATATATATATAAATTCTTGATCCACCCAGGAATATAACATTATGCATATATTATTTTTTACAATCTCTATATAAAAACTATTCTTGGTTACTTAATGTAAAGTGGTCAGATGACTGTATAAAAAAGCTATTGCTGTGAGATACTGAAACTTAACTTGGTAGTTATCCATGTCTTCGTATATGGAATTGTCTTTAAAATCCTACCATATTACTGTAATGGTATAAACAGGCTAATACTAACTAGCCTTTGTGAAGCAAGGGTGGTGTTAAGCCTTCCATGAATTCAGTGGATGTCTGTAATACCTTTTGAACTCCTCTGATTTGTCTTTCATTTGTATTTAGTGCACTGACCAGTGTGGTGTACCTGTAGCAAATTCCATTTTTTCTTCTATCTAATAGGATAATTCTTCAAGCTAGCTGCCGAGGGAGAATTGACATGAATCAATAGAGTGTTTAGGCTTTTTTCATCTGCTTTTAAAAGGCATATGTTACTATCTCAGTTGAGAGACTCATCAGTCTGTCTACTGTAGCAAGCTTTTTATTTTCGTTAGAATACTGTCCTACCCTTAATGAGGTGGGGAGAGAAATTATATTTGTGACCTTTAAAAGAAAAGTTTTGTTGCTTAATTTTATTCAGTCAAGGAAGAATTCATCAGGTAGTGCACTGGGCAGTGATAACTCAGTAGTCTGGATTTTGTCTTTGGAAATACTTTTTCTTTTATGTCTTCAAGGGGAAGAAATCTAGATTGCAGTTGCTTCTGAGGATTAATTATTATCATGTTAAGGAACTAACTTTAAGAAAATTTTGCAGATTCTACTTACATAATAGGATATTTGAATTGTAGTTCCTGACACCATTATGCATCCTGCTGCTTTTTTCTTTCCCCACCTACATACACCAGCACCAGACCTCTTTGAAGGAATTTCACAGTTTCACTAGGGATTGCAAGCTGATTCATTTAATATGTCCAGGTACAAAAGTGCTCATAGGTAACCTGGCTACTAGCCTTTCACACATGGGATCTGAAAGTGCCTTTAAGTAGTGCTTTGCCAGTGTCTGCTTCAGAGCTCAACGTTGCTGTATGTTCCTTGGTGTAAGATTTTTTTGCATCTTTCTGCATTAGGCAGAGTTAGAAAAAAAAAAAAAGCCAAGCAAGTACATCTGTATAGTTAATGGTTTTGACTGCTTTATGCTAGTTTCAATGCAAAATAATATATTATAATCTATACCTGATGCAAACTTTGAAAGGATTGCTTTCCTTTATAATTTGGAACTGCATGTGTCATCCACGCTCGGTGGTAATGAAGACCACTGTGATGACAACACCTGTCTCAGAGAACTGAGCCACCATAAGCACAAGTTAGTGCTCAAAAATACCAACGTACTGCTTCATCCTGTCTCTACTTGTGAGACTTTGGTGAATGTTCTGTAACGCATAACTTCATTTAGAACATACCTGCATCAACAATGGTGATGTTTAAATTTAGTATATTTTTACTTCCATGTTAAGTGTTAGCCTTAATTAGCCTTAATTTGAATATTGTTGCTTGCTTTTTACCATGGCTGATCTGTTTTTCTGGTGATGGTAGGCCTTCAGTTGTAACTTTTAAATTCTTCTTCAGAATATGCCATTTCACAAACAGTCCTTCTCAGTGTGAAATGATCTGTTTTACTGTTAATTTGCCTCTTGCTCCATAGAATCTAAGAGAGCATTGCAATTACTGGCCTGGAAATTGCTTTACCTTGGTGTCACAATACCACAGTGCTTTCAGGATGGCAGATTGCCACTTCTGTGCAGCATTATGAATAGAAAATGAGCTGGAGTGTTACTTTCAGGATAGCATGTTAGAGACAGACTGAGCCATACTCTGTCAAAAGTCTCAGTGTATGGTATTTCATAGCTGAATAGATCCTGACAATGATGCATGCCTCACTTGCATGTTTTCCAAGGTTTCCCTCCCTTATACCATGTGTAGGCTTTTCTTTATGTAGTTTAGTCATCTGCATAATCCTATATGCCAGCACGGTTATGTGATGCCTTGCAAGATTCTGCAGTGCATATTCTTTATCACAGTCGTGCCTCAAGTCTGTCTTCATCCTTTCTCTCCTTACCTTATTCCATTTACTCTGCCACTTCCTTCTCTTATTTTACTCGTTATTAAGGCTTTTGCCTCTGTACAAAGCTATGTGCATTGCTACAGTCTGTTTTAAGTGGAGTACTTTTTTTTTTTCTTGCATTATGTACCTTTTGTCCCTCCAGGTCAAAGCTGCATTCTTGAAACTCTCTATTCTTATTGGCACTAAAGCCCTTGTTTGCTGTTATGTTTGTGAAGACTGTGAAGGAAATCTTCCTCTGCCTGTGGTAGCTATCTGAACAATTGCTTTTCTTTCTTGGGTTTGACTGTCCCTTGGCTGTTAATTGCTCAGCAAAACTATTTCAGTTTACCTCTGCAATGCCCATGTTTGGACTCAATAACAGTACAAGGACGTAATCTTTGTCCTTCTGAATTTGTTTGAAGTTAAGAATTGATACCAATAGGTATATGCTGCAATGAAATACTCTTTCAATCTGACTATTATGCATGCTGGAGAACTACAGGATGTAGTATATACAATAACTTGCAAATTTTGTGTTTCAACAAATAATTTTCTCCAGTTCTTTAAATTATATATTTATTTGATGCAAATTTGATTGTATGCTGGCCTGTCAAGCTTTCAGAATTTAATTTTACATTAATTCACACAGGAATGTAGGATTAAACATTCATGTCAGTGAGTTGTGATGACTGTCAATTTACTTTGTATATTCATTGCTGAAATACTAGTGACTGTTTGGAATTGCTCTCAGTTTATCTGTGCTTTTGACCCAACCTGGTGTCCAGTTTCTAGGATTTTTATGTGACAGTTGATTGATTCTTTTGCTTTTCTTGTGGGTATTTATTAACAAATTGATTAACATGGTCAACTGTTTCCCCTGTGCTTTTAGTCACTTTAAGTTTTGCATAACTTAATGCAGGAAAAAGCACCTGACCCTTCTCTTTTTTTTTTTTTGCCTTGTTTACAGTAAATTAGTTTTTCTGCTTATCCTGTTAAAATACTCTGAGTTTTAATGCTATAGAGGAAGGCAAAAAAAATCTTGTCTCCTGTGTAGTTTGAAAAAGGTGATATTCTTATTTTGCAAAATGCATTAATCTGAAATCTCTGAGTAAGGTTGAATTTAACCTACATAAAATGCTAAGGTTTTTTTAGGCATTGTCTCTGACACATCAACTGACAGATTTAAAAATAGCTGTTGTTTCTACAAAACTAAGGGTTTTTTCCAGCCGTTTTTACTCCAAGCTTTCTTAATTCTGATAGTATTTTGAATTGAATTCTCTAGCATATTTTCTTTATGTGGTTGTGTATCTTATTTTTCCTTACAGACGCCTCCACCTCAATAAGAAAGCCACAGACAAACAGCCATATAGTAAGCTGCCTGGTGTTTCACTTCTAAAGCCATTAAAAGGTGTGGATCCTAACCTGATCAACAACTTAGAAACCTTCTTTGAACTGGATTATCCAAAAGTACGTATACTATTTAGTATCTTTTTTTTTTTCCTCCCACATATCCAAAAGTCATGTCAGTAGCTTGGGCTAGAACTGTGCAACTTGATTCATGTCTTGGGTTGTTCTTTCTTCCACAGGAAATGCATAATTTCACACTTTACGTGTTGCAAAAAAAACCTCACTGCTTTTTAAAAATGTCTATAAAGGAAGATGACCAAGGTTTAGGGATAAAACATACTCTACACTAAGATTTGTTTAATCAGTATTCCAATATTGGGGTGCTTATAGCAATATGAACCCTTCAATCTGTAGAAGACCATTTGAGAAGCCAGGCACCCTCCCCAGTTAACTACCTTGCTGTAACAGATTTTCTGAAAGGGAATAAAAGAGAATCTAAAAGATTCTCTAAACTGATAGCTTGAAACTTTCTGGTGGTTCTTTTTGGTGACTCATCTAAGGAAGAATTGCTCAGTGATGAGGTGATGTACCTCACAAGTTGCTGGTAGGTAGGATAGTCTGCAAGCCACTTACTGATGGGAAACAAATAGTTAACAAGCTTACATTTGCTGTTGGACACTGTTTGACTTTGTAATACAAGTGATAAGTAATCTAAGTGATAAGTGTCAGATGCTGTCCTTGCTCTAAGGAGCTTACAACTTAAAGGAGAAATCTGGAAATGCTTGCTTCATTGACTGCTTGGTGTATGCTCCTGTGGATAAAAACAGGACTGCATTTTCTAGTGTGTGTTTTTTGAATTCTAAAACTTGTAATTTACTTTCAATAAGAGCTCCTTTCTCTATTCTTCTTGAATATTCTTCTTGCTTCTGACACTGCAGCTTCAGTTGTAAAAGGTCTGAGGTTTGTGTAAGGTGTACAGCTGGTTTCCTTGGTGTATTCTGACAGAGAGCTTTAAACCTACTCCGAAGTAGGCGGGGTAAAGCAAACAAAAAGCCCCACAATTTGAAACTTATTAAAAGTTCAATAGCTTTTTTGTAATGAAGCTTGGGGCCTTTTGAAAAGCATCAGGCATGTACGTTTGAATCCTTTTGACTCAACAAGAGCAATAAAGTGTGGCCAAGACGAGTTTAAAACATACTTGGGGCATGCTGTGTATACCAATATTGCAGACAGTGCAAAGAAGCTGCAACAATACCTTAAGCTATTTTATAACTATAGTGAACATCAAAATATTATGCAGCTTTTTTATTTTATGCTTTACTTCATTAATGCATGCAAAGGCTATTTACTGTGAGTTTTTCTGTTTTCAGATATTGCAATGTCAAAGTTTTGGAGTGTAACTTTTTTTTTCTTGAGATAATGTGTTTATTTAACTTAATGTCTTCTGTTGAATGAAATACTTCTTATGGAACAAGAACATCAGAGATTGCCGTCATCAAGCCATAGGCAGCTTTTGAAGTTCAGATTATGTTTTCCTTAAGTAGTTTACTGAAAATGAAGTTCATTGGGGTGACAGAATAAGAACTGTTCTGGTCACTAGTTGGGACTTTTGTTTACAATTGCTATATCAAATGATGTCCATGAAAACTGTTTTAATGAGAATGAGTTTTTTAAATCTTAGACTGTATAAATGGCTTCTAGGAATCTTGATCTGAAATTTGAAATTTCTCAACTTTTTTCCTTGGGTTGGAGCTCTGATAACTTGCTGTAATAGTTCAGCAATTTTGACAGGGAGAGAGGAGGGTTATATCAAGTAAAAGGAGCATTCAAGTAATTTGCTGTTAATGCAGACACAAATACCTCCATGAAAGCTTGCAAAGCTTTTTATTTTTAATTCTATAACAGTGTTCTTTATTTTTCCGGTTTGGTACAGTAAAGCTTTACTCTGAAGACCTTATTGATATTAAGTGTGTGTGTGTAAATACATATGTGTGTATACATTTTGTTTTTACTAGTATGAAGTACTGCTCTGTGTACAAGATCATGATGATCCAGCTATTGATGTGTGCAAAAAGCTCCTTGGCAAATACCCGAACGTTGATGCTAGGCTGTTCATAGGTAAGCAATACAATTCAAAGGTGAGACTCTTGTAAAATGTTTTTAAGTCTTCAACTGTGTATACAGTATTCTAAAATAAATACTTGTCTGGTTCAGCCCATGTCAGTTCTGTAGCTTGATCATCTATTTGGAGTAAAGAAGTGGGTTGGTAATCACAATCTGTGACATCAGGACAAAAAAAGCTCTAGGAAGAATGATTTATGCAACCCCTACAGCTTTTTCCTTCTGAATCTGAAATATAGCAGTTTAAATTCTGTCTTTGTGCTGAGCTAAATGTTCAGGAAGTGACTTGGAGTTGCGACTGTATTTGATCTTGAGGTCCTGCAACAATCCTTTTTCATCAGCTTAGACTGCAGGGCTCTCTTCACTTTACATTTGAATTGGAGGAGGGAAGGGGTATTAGAACTAAGTAGTAGAACGAAAAATTTTTTTCTCTGACGTGAAACAAGCTGAGCCATGTCTGTCAGTTAGGAGCGTAAGAGTGCATCTTGCTTCATTCTGCTCCTTTTTCATTTTTCTGCTAAAATGACTGCAGAGTATAATGGTCATACTCAGTAGTCTTAAGAGATAAGAGAATGCAGTAGTAAACTTCATAGTTCTCCCACATTTCAGTTACATTCAGCTTGTTACCCTGTTATTTTGAGGAAGCATTTAAATATTTTTTCCTTTTTAATTCTCTGCATTTAAATATTTTTTTCTTTTTAATTCTCTGCGTGATTATACTAAGACCGAAAATACAGAAGGGAAGGAATACTTAAATTTTAAATCCTTTTCATAAAAGTGGACTTCAAGAATTAATGGGGTAAACATTTACTGTTCTTCACTTAATATATCTAAGTATTTTGGGTATTGAGTCTGAATTCTAAAAAAACACCATAGATTATTTGTGGTTTGTGTTTATATTTTTTAGGTGGCAAGAAGGTTGGCATCAACCCCAAGATTAACAACTTAATGCCTGGCTACGAAGTTGCAAAATATGATCTCATATGGATTTGTGATAGTGGAATCAGAGGTGGGTGTGTGTTGTAATGTTCTGATTTACATTGCTCTTATTCCCTGAAAGAAAGCAGTTATTAGAGAATATTTTCACTGAGAATACAAATAGAAATGAAAGTTCCAAATATGGAAAAAACACTTTCATGATATAGAAATGTCTACTCTCTAATTAAAGGTGAAAATTCCATTTCAGAAAACACAGTTTCCATTGTATTTGTTGTTGATTGTAATAATGCTGTTAATAACTATTATTATTTTTCTGAAACTGCTCCAAAAGAGTATGTAACAAAGTATATGTGCTCTTGATATTGGTAATAGAATGAGAATTAGTGTCTCTATACAGCAGCCTGCTAATGACAGAATTGGTCAATGAACTGACTTTTTTTGTCCCTCAGTGACACCAGACACACTGACAGATATGGCAAACCAAATGACTGAAAAAGTAGGGTTGGTCCATGGTCTTCCCTATGTTGCAGACAGACAGGGTTTTGCTGCTACCCTTGAACAGGTGAGCGCAAAGTTTTCTTTTTTCCCCGGGATTTTGCTGAATTAAAATTGTATAGTGCCTCTTGCACCTTTATGAGCGAAGCAGTGCTTATTCTCAGCTGAAGTCACACTTCAGACTATCTAGAATAGAATTTAAATGCTTGAAAATTCTACTGTGGTGCTCTGAACGTTGATTCAATAATTAAGTTTACAATACAAACAGTAAAGATTACAGGATTAAAGTGATGGATTATTTAAGAATTTATTAAAAATTAAGAACTCTTTTTAGTGCTTAGTCAGAAAGGGCCATTAATTCTATCTTGATGTCTGAAAAGGAACACAGAAATGGCCGTGACAAATCAGAGCAAAGTCCAGCTCACACAGTACCTTATTTCCAGGAAGGGTTATAAGGAGAGCCTTTGAGGACATTAGAACACAAGCAAGGTTTATATGCTGTTTTCCTGTAATCCTGTCTCCACTTTCTGCAATTTTCAGCTGAGAGACTTCCTGTCCAGGAAGTAGACTTGTATCTGGAGGTTTAGTAAATATACTAGTATTTTAGTTAGAACAGATTTCTTACATGAACTTTCCCATTCTTTGTTTGAGTCCATGTAGATTTTGAGCATCTATAATGGTCTTTACCAGGAAGTTCTGTTAACTGTTAGAGGAACCACCACCTTGTTTTCTCTCACCCTTGTTCTTCTATAGTGCTATTTCATGTCTCCCAATACTGTTTTGGAAGAGAAAGTGAACAGTTGATTCCTATCCACGATCTTCGTATCACTTGTTCTGTCCTATTCTTCTCCGCTCTTCTGGAAGAGCTTTTTGTTTCCCAATCCAGTATTCTGCAAGATGAGCATGCCTTTTCTTGAATGAGTAACTGTATTAGTAAGACCTGTGTGAAGGCCATATGTAGGAAGAATAGTAGTGAGAAGTGCTAGCACTCATTGCCACTGTCTCTTTATGGGACGCTCCTATTGCTATGTTATTCAGTCTTATAAAAAGACTTACTCAGAATCTGAATCTTTTTCTTTGCTATTTCTGTTTGCAAGTACATTAAGTAAACAAAATTCTCCTGCTTCTGTACAACCATATAAGTTTCTAACAACATGTATGCAATAATGCAGTTAATCTTTATAAAAGCAAGGAGGCAGCATGTCTGTCACCTATCACCAAATAATATATTCATCCTACTGATAAGTAAATTTCTTAATGGATTTTTAATATATGTGTTCTCTGAGAACAACCTCAATAAATCAGAAATTAAGTAACAAATTAAGTATGGTAGGTTAATATGTGGATGTAAAACCCTCTTATAGCTTTGTAAAAACACAGACAATATCACTATTAGATTTCTCAGATTTGGTGGTAGCATTGATTTCTTAGATCAGTGGTAAAGATCTTTGTAAATACATTGTCTTAACTGGCCACGTCTGGCAGTTTTTGCCCTGTAGACTGTTTGGGAGAAGAAGTTGTCGGTGAGTAGTAATTGCATAAATACATGCAGAATTTCAAAAGCCTTATCTTGTTTTGACAGGTTTATTTTGGAACTTCACATCCAAGGTCATACATTTCAGCCAACTTAACTGGCTTTAAGTGTGTGACAGGAATGTCATGCTTAATGAGGAAGGATGTCTTGGACCAAGCCGGAGGACTGATAGCTTTTGCACAGTATATTGCTGAAGATTACTTTATGGCCAAAGCTATAGCTGACCGGTAAGATGACTCTGAAGTAAGCTTATTGCTTTAAGTGCAGTTTAAATCTTCTTTTAAAACACATGGTAAATACTATATGTGAAGCTGACCTGAACATCTGTACTTATATACAGCAAACATGCCTATGATGTGTGCTTTATCCTATCATTATGTCTTTTAGAAATGATTAGGTCATATCATTGTCAATTAATTTAGAAGAGAGTTTCTGAGAACTTGGTTTAAGTATTATTCAAGCGATATTTGCTGTTTTACAATGAAGAGACTTGATAAAATACATTTAATTTTTTTGTAATAATATAGAATCATGGCACATATGGAAAAGGAACTTTTCAAGCCTAATAAAATTCTTGTGTGGGTGTTCTCATTATTTTTTGCATCTCTTATTTGCATATTGATTTAATAATAATACATTCATTTTTCAGGGGCTGGAAGTTTGCAATGGCCACACAAGTTGCAATGCAAAACTCTGGTTCATATTCTATTTCTCAGTTTCAGTCCAGAATGATCAGGTAAAATTCTAATTCTTACTTCCTCTCCTGCCTACCCCTGTCACCTGCTTCTGATGTAGATGGTAGTTGTTAAATGCTCTGTACAGTATCTTTGAAAGGGAGAATTTTTCCAATATTTTATTTGGAGGTATAAATTAAGTGAGATAAAACTAACATTGTCAGGAAAGACCATGATGGCTTATCATTTGATGAGGTGGGGGAGGGGAACGTAAGGGATAATGCATAGTCAGAACTGATTTGTTTATCTTTTTCTAGGTGGGCCAAACTGCGAATTAATATGTTGCCTGCCACAATAATTTGTGAGCCAATCTCAGAGTGTTTTGTTGCCAGTCTAGTTATTGGATGGGCAGCTCATCATGTGTTTAGGTGGGACATAATGGTATTTTTCATGTGTCACTGCTTGGCATGGTTTATATTTGATTACATTCAACTAAAGGGTGTTCAGGTATGTATCTTTGGTTTTTTTGGATGTTATTAAAGTTATTAGTGCCACTACTTTAGCAAAAAGCTAAGCCTAATTATAACAAAATCATTTTCTTGACATCAAGGAAACAGCAGGTTAAATCCTGTTACTTCTCAGTCTTCCAGCTTCAGTTATAGTAGCATGAAAAAGAGTAAATGTGCTTGGCTGTAATTTTCTTTTCTAGATACATCTGACTCTACCTATGCTCTGAAAGTTTGCATGTCCATGCCCTTAATCTTTGTGTTTCCAGTCTGCTCTACCTAGACGTATCCAGGAATTTTAACCTTTTAAACAATACAAGAACAGCAGCTTTGTGGCATTTTATGTTTTATTTTTCTTTTATCATAGTTGTTACTTTGTCTTGTATTTATTGAAGTGTATATGTAGCCTTAAGTGTCTTTTTCACTCTATTTTGGTAAGAATGGACTTAGAGGATAGCTGTAGCCTACTTCTAAAACTCGTATCTTCCCATCACTAGAAGTGAGGCCTCAAAAAACTTATAATGTAGAAAGATGTCACAAATCAGAACAGCATTTGTTCCTCCAATATTGTAGGAACTATTTAGACTCCTTTCTGCTGTGACCATATTCCATCCAAATCTGATCCATAATTACTGAACAGTATCCTTTTGGTAGACTTAACACTTACTGGAAATAGTTAAAAAAATATATGTAAGGCACTGTGTTGATTCTGTAGGACTCCAGAAAGCCAGTTTAGTAGTTACCTTTCTAATTACTCTCCTCACCAGTGCAGCATGTAAAAGAGCTTTGCGCCTACTCTTTTTCTTCTGAAGCCTCTTCAATTTCCAGCTCTGTTTTTAGCTCTAAATTTTCAAAGGAGCAGAAAATATAGAGAGGCTATAAGCTTTCTTCTAGCCCTGTTTTTCTGTGCAATAGGCCAAAGGCTTGTTTATTTGAATTTAATCGCTCTGGGAATATGCAGGAGAGTGTTCTGTCTAGTTGCTGTTCTTCTGGGGTCTGTGGAAAAAACCCCGTGTCAGCTTGAACACAGTTTTTAAAAACTTTAAAGAGAAAAAAAGTGAAATTGTCACACTTTTCCTTGCCTTTTGCTTTACATACAAGTTTCTCTTTAAACCTTCTGGGTCATTCTGCAAAGCTTCTCATGTTTAATATGGGTAGTCATATCTTGAGGAGGAACATGTTCTTGGCTTATTAAAAAATATGCTATTGCTATGTAAATCTGTATAATAAGGTTTAGAATAGATTTATGTATAACACAAATGTTTTAAATTACTGTAAAATGCCTTTTGATCAGCATGTTAAAATACTTGCGGTTTTTTGTATTCCTAGGGTGGTGCTCTGTGTTTTTCAAAACTTGATTATGCGGTAGCTTGGTTCATCAGAGAATCCATGACAATTTATATTTTCCTATCTGCTTTGTGGGACCCCACTATTAGCTGGAGGACAGGACGCTACAGATTACGTTGTGGAGGCACTGCAGAGGAAATTCTTGATGTATAGCCACAGCTTTGTAACTGTAGATGTCAAAAAGAGAAAGGGGAATAAAAGTGTTATAAATTGTTTATATAAATACTTTAAAGAAAATCTACCTTCAGTAGTTTTATTACTTGTATGTTTTGGTATCTGTTCTTTAATTTATTTTTGCATGGCACTTGCATCTGTGAAAATACATCTGTAGTCTTGGCCAAATGGTACTTTGCTCCTATGTACAAATAGAAATGGAGAGAATTGGTCCTGACATCAACTTCCTATAGAAATGCTCTGCAGTAAACACTTAAAAAAAAAAATATATATATATATATCCTCCTGGATATGAACAGCTTCTTACTCCATGGTGTGCTAGCCTAGCAAGTCCAGGGTTCAGATAGCTATTTTCCAGCTGGAATGTGCAAGGTTGTATGTAGTAAAATCACAGAAGTACAGCTGCTTTCTGTTTTATTCCACTAAATTGAGCTAGTAACAAGACCTTGGGAAAGAAGCTCTTAAATGCGTTATGCCTACCTCTTCTATTTGCTGCAGAACAAAATGAATGGAAAGGTAAAAATGCTTTGCAAAAACAAAGTAAAGCTGGAGTCTTGTGTTTATATGTATATATGGAATACTGCAGTCATTGCAATGAACCAAAAGTGGATGGAGTTTGATAGAATGAGTTGGAAGGAATTACTGGTCACACATGTATTGTGGGCATCTTTTGGCCAACTCTGATCTGGTTCTCTTGAACCTTGTTAAGCACTGGGCTGTAACTAGCCAAGCTGGTCCCCTTCAATATTGCCATCCTTTTGTAAGGGGTATTTGTTTTTTTTCCTCTGAGTGAATGTTTTGACTGGGGGGAGGGGGTGTGTGTGTGTGTGGGACACAGTAGGTGGTAGAAGGGAGCAGAAATGCATTTCCGAAACATTTCACACTATGAGCTATTTTCTTACACGATGTCTTAAGAATGTAATTTCATGATGCAGGTATTTAAAATCTTTTCAAAGTGAACATACATACCTATACTAGTCATAATTAAGTATTCAATGGCAGTGGATATTGTGAATATATTAAAAGGTTGGGTGAGTTTGCTGTTACTGATTAAAATTGTAATCTTAATTTAAATATCAAACTAAGTTTACTCTTGGCTTTTTGCCTTCTACTGTTAGTCGAGCCTTTAAATTGGACTTTTGTATTCCCAGTGGTATGACTAAAAGGACTAGATTATAATGCATGCCGTGTTTTTCCCCTCTATGCTCCCTGTAGCTTGGTTTCCAACCTCATTGTGAGACTTCCTAGTTTGTGGTGAACTGGACTTGTTTTCTTTGAACACTTTTTAAATTACAAAACACAGCAAAGTTAGAGAGGGATGTTGCATAAGCCTTTTGTTTTCATAATTGTATTTATGCTGCTTTACTTTTCTTCCTATGGAATAGCATATTGTCACCATAAATGAGCTGCTAATTACAAGGCTAATGCCAACAAAGCGGCTTTAAAGGTTGGGTGATAACGTGTAGCATCTTAGCAATAATGACATGTATTTATAAAAATTGACATTTTTTACATTACTGAGCCAATCCTTTACCTGTCATATGCTACACAAGTGTAATGTGTATGTTTGTGTTGTAAAACATATTCTGGGCCAAAAATTGCTTCATCCACCTTAACTTTTTTTGCCTTATACCATGGAACTCTTTTAATAGGCATTTCTGTATGAACAAAGGCTTTTGATGCCTGCTTCATTCTTTTCATGTGAATCAGGAAGAAACACTTTTCCTGAGGAAGGTTGCACATTGAAAGCTAGTCTAGTTGTGACCCACAAATGTTCTGGTTTTAATATTGTTTTTTACATAGTTGAATTTTGCTGGCAATGTTTGTATCTCTGTTTGTTTCATGAAGTTTAATGCCATTCATTGCACTGCTAAAGTGAAGCTTAGCTTGCAACTTAGCTTTATGCTGATTTCTATGCAGGCAATGGAACAGAACCAAAAAAAAAAAAAGGTTGAATAGACTTCATTTTAAGAATATTAGGTGGGGATAATTGTTTAACAGGTGCTTTTGTATTAGTAGAGCCATCTTTGGTCATGAAAAATAAAGCTTCACTTAAGCAAATATTTGGGTATTGTTTGGTTGATTATGCAATGGAAAACAACACTGTCAAATGTCAAAGATGCTGCAACAGAACTAAAAGATAAAAATGGTTAATGTAAAGTTGTGTTGATCTACAGATGTATAGAATATACCATGTTTATTTAAAACCATTGTCTTGTTTTTTCTTATTTAAAAATAAATTTTGAATACAATCTGTTAGGAATAGAGGGGTTTTTTGCCCTTTGTTCAATGATGCTATAACATGTCAGCTTGAAGTATTTGTGGCATTTTGGATAGATTTCTTTTCTAATTAATCTTCACAGTAATAAGTGGATGTGCATTTCTTTTAAGTTTGTTTGGTTTTTTTTTTAAACCTGGACCGTTGTTTTAGGTTTTGTATTTTGCTGAAATTAACTCACATGTGTCTGAATCTGATTATGAGTTATCCTTAGTTTTTTGGAATAACTTCAGCATATAAAGACCTCACAACTGAACGGATAGTTTCCTATCTATTGTAACTAGTCAGACTAGATTCAGGTTTTAGAGCATGGAAATCTCTTGCCACAAAACACGTTGAAACTGAGGAATAGTGTTGACACTTGGCTTAGATGTACTCTATCAAGAAAGCATTCTGTGCTTGCTCTGTGATCTGACTTGGCTTTTTCCTATCTCTTCCCTAACACTGATTTAAGATTTTAATGCAAAACTATCGTACAGTCTCTTATTGAGAGTTGTTGGAATCTGGGACTCATGGCAGAAACAAACATCACTGGAATCACTTGAAAACTAGTTACAGAAACTTAAGTATTCCTGAGTGTATTTTGTGCTTGATACATTTGTAGCCACACAGCACAATACCTACATCCGCTTTCCTGAGTCCTCTTATTATATTCCTGACTACTGTTATATAATGTTTTTATTTTATTCTGTGTTTTCAGACAAAAACTTCCCACTCAAATTCCTTTCATAGCCACTCTTACATCTCCTGATACTACTGATTTATCCGCATTTCCTCTCAGTCTGTCTCTGGAAAAGTTTGTCACCTTCTAACCACCCCTATATATTGCTTCTGAAAGCTGTTTCATTCATCTTAAAGGCTTCTTTTACTCCTCCCACCTGATTTCGGATAATCTGATTAAGAGGGGTTTGAGCTCCAGCCATTCTTTGGTTGGACTGGTCTCCCAAGAGCTGTGACACTAATTCTGGCTATTGAGGCTAAGGAAACCCAAAGATCTTATAGCAAAAGATAAACTTTCTGTAGTTGTACAGTGACTTCAGTTTACTCTCCAGGCTTGTCTAAATAATAACACTGGGAAGAGAGGATGGCAATAATTTCAAACTTGTTCCAAGTTTTGGGTCTGAGAATGCGTAAGCTGAAGTTTCTGACTAGTTGCCAGGTCATACTGCATGGTTATACTGCTTGGATATTCAGAGTGAATGGACAAGTTTAAATAAAAGTGTTTTCTTAGCTTAAATTCCATGACAGAACTGCCTCATAAGTGCTGCATATCTGCACAGATGAGAACTTCCCCTGGGAAGTATTCTCCCCGTTCCTGTTGCCTTTGGAGAAAGCTTGTATGATTACTACTTCAGTGCTGTGGAACTGCATGGCAACTCATATCGGGGATCTGGGATGTGCTTTTAACAAAAAACCCTGACAACCCCACAACAAAACACAACCTCAAAAACCCCACAGAACCAGACCCCACTGGCTTGGTGTATCCTGTAGATCCTGAGAAGTTACCTCTTCTGCACTGCACAAACAAATTTCCATTGCCAGCTATCAGACAATTGAGAATAAGTGGTAATTCTGCTTTCACTGCTTATTTGTCTGGTCCTTAAGAGTTTGCACCTTTAAGCAATATTTATTGAAGCACTTCAGGCCAGTTTAGCCAGTGCTGTCTGTTTCATGTAGGAAGTCGTTGGTGACTATATTGCAAAACTGCTGAAAATGTTGTGAGGGGGTTTTTTTTAATCTGTTTTTACTGACAGCTGTTTTCAAGTCCTACAGGCACATCAGTGTCCAGTTCTCCCTTTAAATCCATCTCCCATTCAACTACAGCCAGCCTTGTGGTTCCTAAGGCTTTGTCGATATTCATCTATAACTTTGCAAAGTTATGTCCAGTGTGTTTCCTTTTCAAAAGCAGTTTTACATTAGTATCTCATAAATGTTCTGCTAACTATGCTGAAGCCCTGAAGCCTGTATACGGAAAAAGGTCTTTCTAACCAGCCTTTTCAGTCGAAGGTGTTTGTGATGCTTGTCTTCACACTTAGGTTAGAATGACTAGTCAGTTTATTCCTGTAAACTAAGAGACTATTAAAAAAAAAAAAAGTAGTATTTCTAATGCTCTCTAACACAGCTTTTTAGCTTTTTGATCTCATTAGATCAAGAAGTGGGCTGCTATCCTGTGTGGTTCATGCTTCTGGGGAGAACATGCTTCTTCTCTTTGATCTTAATCCGCTGTAAGTATTTTTGCCTAAATGTTGGCATGAGGGTAGATGATCAGTTAAGAGATGGAAACCAGCCAGCTCACAATGGAAGCTTGTGGATTGCTGCTTGTTTCTGTCTCATCCCTCCACACATTTCCCCAACTCTTTTTGCCTGTTGCTGTCAGAAAGGGCTCAGCCAAACCCATGTGCCAGCTGGAATTAATGGCTATTTTACGTGTGTCCAACTTGTGGGTGCATGGGCAGAGGCCGTGCTCTTCTGCCTGAGCAGGAAGCCAGTGAGCTCACTGGGAGCAGGAAACAGGAGCTGTCAAAAGAAATCTCTTCACTGGCTTTTGACATGAAGCGAGTTATTGTTCTTGACTTGGGCTTTGCATCCTCTGGGCCTGTGTTAAACTTAGATCTCCTCACAGGGCTGCAGTGAGCTCAAATGAATCTGAAACTCTGATAGCCTTCCCCCCACCCCACCCCCTTACTGTATGATGAGCAGCTTTTCGTCTTTTAAGGCTTGCCTGTTCCTTGGAAGAGTGTATTTTTATGTATTTAGCAGTAACTTTATTTTTGGTAGCAATGGATCCTCCCTTTCTCTGATACCAAAATATTGGGGGAGGTGCTGAGGCAACAGAAGACCTGTACAGTACCCATGTAAAATGCAGTAACACATTCAAAAGTGACCCCCCAACCCCATGGAAATGAGAAAATATGAAGAAAATATGAAGCCTTTAGGGGATTCTGTCAGTATAGATAATTACGTCTATTTTTCTGTTTGCAAAAACATACAATTATATACAAAAATTTATATGTGCATACATTTTTATATATGAACTTATATATATGTACTTATACCAAAATAAAACTTTGCAAGAAGCCTTGAACTTGACAAGCCTGTTCTTTTATGTGGGTGGACCAGGCAGGTAAAAAAAGCGAGCAGCGAAAAGTTAAATCATGAGCTATTGAGGCTAGGGTTGAGTTTCACTTCATCTCTCAGTAAGCAGACAGAGGAAGGCTCAAAAAAAGTCAGCAGGTTTGGGGTGCTTTTGTTGTTTTTTTTTTTTTTTT
>WKFP01013421.1:101513-114198 GCA_011057875.1 Pterocles orientalis
ATAAAAACCCTTTGTAGAAAGTGTATTTGAGTGCTCTTGATGGCAAGTCTCAGTCAAACAAATGAAGTTATTTTACTGGTTCTTTCTAAGTGCCACAATTTTCCTTTGTACAGACTAGGTACGTAGTGGGTCTCTCAGTTACGTTTCTTTAACCTTTGTGCCCTCTGTCTGCCTAACTGGCAAGCTGTCCCAAGCAACAATTTAAAGCATCTGAATATTTGGGTTGTTGCTTTTGCCATGTTAATTGATTAACTGTAGGTAAATTTGGCTGTGGGAGAAGCTGAGTGTTTTCTGCTACTTCCTACGAGCAGGAATATTTGGGTTGTTGCTTTTGCCATGTTAATTGATTAACTGTAGGTAAATTTGGCTGTGGGAGAAGCTGAGTGTTTTCTGCTACTTCCTACGAGCAGGAATCAATGATTATGCAACCTCTAATTTTTGCAGCAGATTAAAAAAAAATAATAATAAAAAAAAAGCAAAACCAAACAAAGAAAAACAAAACCAGAAGAGCACCAAGTCTGGATTTCACACACTTAGTTTCTGGCTAGTGTGTACTGTTCGAGGGTCTGACTGGACTTGGGCTTTTGTAGACCTCCAACTACTGCTGATCAGAACTGGAACTGAAAGTAGTCTAGGCAGCACTAGGCTCCCTTGTATAAGGCTCTCCTGCCTACACCCAAAATACGTTTGTTTCAGGAGCATAGCGCAGACAGTCAGGGCTGCCGAATCTTCATGTCTGCAGTATGTGTTAATGAACAAATAGGTGCATTCAGACAGGGAGCAGCATTTGAGCCTCTGAAAGCATTCACATGATGAATCTGAAATTATTTTACTTGAATAAAAATGGGAAAAAAAGCATTCTATTACTCTGAACCAAAAGCAAATTATCTTCTTCTTGGTCTGAAATGGAAACAATAGAAATTGATTGCTGACTGTAATCATTGGCTGTGACTGCTGGTTCCATCACTCATTCCTGAAATAACTGGGTGAAAAAAGAATGTAAATGGGTTTTGTCTATCCCTGATGTATGCATCTAGGCACAGATTCTGAGTGCATTCATTGCATTTTGGATAAGAGTCTTCTTTTATGGATGAGGGAACGAGCAAACTGTCCTTCACATCAAGCATTCCTCTTTGCGCCCATGCACCCTGTCTCTCTACCAGGCTTTCCCCTTTGCCTGCCTAATCTTCCCACTGCCATTGTCTTACCTCTAGGTTTGTTCTCTCCTCTCTTGCTCCCTATTTCTTCCCTTCAAGACAAGTGTATAGGAATGCACTGCATTTCCTCCTCTGTGTGCCTTCTGCAGGAGCCAACACTGGTCCTCTCTCTGCCTTTGCTCTTCTCCCCTGTTACCAGGAGGTACCACTTCACGCAGATTCCAGCCATGCATCTGATGCTGGCATGCACCCTCCTGAAAGGACCTGCACATGGTCCTGGTTTCAGCTGTGTCAGAGTTAACTTTCTTCACAGTGGCTAGTGTGTGAGACTGTGTTTTGGATTTGTGCTGAGGAGAAGGCTGATCACATGCTGATGTTTATAGTTGCTGCCAGGACAATCAAGAACTTTTCAGCTTCTCTTCTGTGCCAGTGTCTGCAGGGGCAGGAGAAGCTGGGAGGGAGCACAGCCGCAGTGACTAGCCTGGGATTCAACCTTAGGTTTAGGACAGAGACCCAGACTGGCCAGTGGTCTATTCCATATCATGCACGTCACGCCCAGGATATAGGTGAGGCTCTGTCTGGAAGTTTTTCTCTCTTTCCAGGTCAGCTCTTTCTGAATGGTCCCTCTCCCAGGGTTGTCTCACTCCCTTGGTCAGCTCTCAGTCTTGAACACTTGGGCTCTTATCTCTGCTCTGAAATTTCAGTTTTGGGACTGTTCCTGCTCCAGGATCATTAGCCAGGAATGTGCTGAGCCTTGGTCATCGGGTGGTGAGCGGTATCACTGTGTATCACTCATTTGTATACTTGTATCTATTACTATTGTTATCATAATTATTACTATTTCCAATATTATTGTAGTTTGGTTGTTAAACTGTTCTTCTCTCAACCCACGAGTCTCTTTTCTCTTCACCCCTTTAATTCTCTCCCCCATCCCTGGGAGAGGGGAGGGTGAGCAAGCGGCTGTGTGGAGTTGGCTCCCAGCCAGGATCAAAACAGCAGCAACATGGAAGAACCTGCTGCTCCCAGGAGCACAAATGCAGCTACCGTCACACGGACCACCAGCCACCCCTGCTGCCCCCATCCCTGGCAGGGCAGTGAGCGGTAGAAACAGGCAGCACATGTGCTGTGGGCGTAGCATGGCTTTCTGCCAGGTGCAGGGTATGTCCAGCCTCTGTGCCAGCGCCCACTGCCTGAAACCTGGCAAGTGGAGCCAGAGACTGCTGGAATAGGGTGCTGGATACTCTGGAGATGCTTCAGAGCAGTTAAAAAGGCAAGCTGGGGAATAAAACAGAGGGTTCAGCTGTTGTCTGGGTGTCTTTGTGCTTTGGTCTGGCTGTTCTGGCATTCAGAAAGCTGTTGCTAAGAGTTGCTGTGTGTCTGGCACCTATCATATGTCCAGATCTCCTGGGCTGCTGACCTTGACAAGGCTGTGCAAGTCGTAGACATGCCTTGAAACAGACCCTCAGCAGCAGAAATTCCAGCACTTGCAAGCTTCAAGTCACAGGTGCTGTTGGACAGTGGCCACAGAGGTCAGACTGCTTCTGAATACCACTCCTTCATGCTGGCTGCGGTGATGGCTAAACCCTTTGCAAAGCTATTCCAGCAAACCAAACCCAGTCACAAAGCAGAGGAGGCACTCAGGGTTGGGATTAGGGGAGTGGATTTGTTTGTTTGTTTGTTTGTTTGTTTGTTTGTTGCTTGAGGGGTGGAAATGCTCAGTGAAGGGTCTGGTGGCTGGCAAGAGGAGGGGCGGCACAGCAACCAGCACCAACACCAGTACAAGCTGCACTGGGCTCACACCCTCAGGACAGTGATGTCTTTAATAGCTTAGCCCAGGTTTCAGTACACATGCTGCTTTTCAGATGTTGGGATAAGTGTTTTGGGTTTTATGAATGGCCATTAAAGTGTGCAGCTTAATCATAAAATGTATTAAGCTGTGGGAATTTGAGTTGCATATTGGCTTAGGTTTAGCTTTAAGCTGGCTAAGCAACATTAACCATGTGCGTATTGTATTTATATGCAATATACTCACTTCCAAACTATATTGGCTTTCATATTAACTCCTAATTTTTTTTCTTTAGAAGGATGTGTTTTATGTAGTTTTAAATAAACATAAGGCATGCTTGTTTGTGCATGAGTTTGTGCATGTAAATAGAAAAATAACAGAAAATGTGCTGTTAATAAACCTCCTCCGTTTTATTTGCTATTACATATATAACATTTCTCTTTTAGTAAATTTTAAAAGTTTTTTATTTGTATGCTTGTCTGTCTGCTGTCTGGAGGGTTTTGCATTCCTACTTGCTAGAAAGGATTTTTTTTCAAACACCGTACTCTTTCATCAGGGTACCAGATACTGCAGAAATACAAGCAAACTGAGATCTTAGCCTTGAATTTTTTCACAAGGTGGTAAATCCTATTCCTGAGAAGCTTTATTATTTTATTTATTATTTATTATATCCAGCAGCCACAGGATTCCTCACCACCTTCGTTTGTTCCAGTGTAAAAGAGAAAAGAAAAAATTGCTGCCAGTCTGAAATCTAGTATATAGTATTTTCTAGTATTTTCCACCTTCTTTATTCTCATCTGACTAACATAATGGTGCATAAGGCAGTGGATGTATCCTCCCTGTGCCTCATTTGAATGGTTATATTGTTGTTTGCCAGCAGTGTTATTTGGAATTAGTCTTTTTTAGCTATAATTGCATAATTGCTGTTTCCTAACTGAAGGCTTCACTGAGACTAGCATTTCTCGTGTCTCTGTGTCTGCAAATGTCTCCTTGACAAAGTCATTGTGCCTGTACCTTGGTCTTGCTATTCGGGCCGTGTTGCCTATTCAGGAAGGAGTACAAAGTTTTGTGGCTGCCCTCCTGCCAAAACGATGCACAGAAAGTGTCATATTCTGATGAAGGTGGACAGTGCCCCTGGACACTGCCGGAAGGGAAAATGAACTTTTTTTTTCCTTGGAAAGAGATGTGGCAAATGGCTGTATACCTACTGCAGCATTGCATTCGTGCCTGGGACAAGGGATAGCAAAAAGAGTGTGCTGTGCTATTTGCTGCATGCCCACGGAGGTGGCAGCAATGTGAAAGAGCAGGATCAGGATCAGGACCTTCAAGCTTCATTGACACATAAGTAAGTGCCATGAAGACTCAGAGTCTCCACTCATCACAACCCATGCGGTGTAACTTGCTCTTAACAACCTCAGAGCCATGACCTGGGCAGAGGCAGGCTGAAACTGAGAGCTTTTAACCACTGACACATGCCATGTTGCTTTTCTCCTAGGCTGTCTTTAGTATTATCTTTATTCTGGGTATTTACTGGTAATCCAGTAAATGCTGCCTAAATGAATACTGCCTACAGGAGAGATGGAGAGGCACTCTGCATCAGGGGATGTAGTGACAGGATGAGGGGTAATGGTTTTAAGCTGAAAGAGGGGAGATTTAAATTAGATATTAGGAAGAAATGTTTTCCTGTGAGGGTGATGAGACACTGGCTCAGGTTGCCCAGAGAAGCTGTGGATGCCCCATCCTTGGAGGGGTTCAAGGCCAGGCTGGATGAGGCTTTGAGCAACCTGGTCTAGTGGGAGGTGTCCCTGCCCATGGCAGGGGGTGGGACTCAATGATCTTGAAGGTCCCTTCCAAACCAAACCATTCTGTGATTCTATAATCCTTTTACAGAAAACATTTAAGAGTTAATTTTCTTCATAGCAGCTACTGTGAGGCTCTGTTGTGAATTTGTGCTGAGGAGAAGGCTGATCACATGCTGATGGTTATAGTTGCTGCCAGGACAGTCAAGGACTTTTCAGCTTCTCTGCTGTGCCAGTGTCTGCAGGGGCAGGAGAAGCTGGGAGGGAGCACAGCTCCAGTGACTTGCCCAGGATTCAACCTCAGTTTTCTATTTCTCCAGGAAGCTGCTGCCGCAGAAGCCTCTTTGCCACCAAAGAGGTGCTGGTGCTGCACAAGGTCCCCACAGTCTGGGCAACACCAACCTTTAGACATGCTTCAGGGGGTCCTGTGTGTCCCTCTCAGGGCCAGTGTCAGCTTCTGGACATGTGGAACAGCCGGTAGGAGATGCGGACAACATTTGTGAGAGGAGCTGTTGCATAAAAAATTGTCTAAATCTGGGTTGCAGAAAGAGGCAGCGGCCTTGTACTCATGCAGGGGACAGGATCCTGGGGCTAAATGTTGGGAGCAACCTTTACCCCTGTATCAGAAAGTACCCTGTTCCTTGTTCTGTGCCCACAGCTGCCCTACTGCTAGCTCTGATCATCTGGGGACATGAAACAGGGACCTCTGCAGCCTTTGTAGCCACCTGCCTGCGTTCCCATTTGCAGTGCAGGATGCTTCTAAAAACAGCTGCCCACCCTCCAGGGATATCGGCAAATAGTAAATCCATTTGTTAGGTACCTTCATTGAAGGGCTTGTTACTTTTCCATGCTGTTGGAAGTCTCCCCAGTGAGGCCAGGCAACCTCTCCTGGCAGCAAATGACATCATCATGTTGCGCAGCCTTTGCCACAACTGGTTCATTTCAGAGAAACTGCGGCAGTCCTAGATATTCAGTTGGAACATGCCGAAGACCACAAAGGTCTGCTTTGCTTTTTCATGTTTTTTTCAAAAAGGAAGGAGGTGATGCCATTTCCAGAAAATGTGGCTTTCTGAAGCATACCAAAGGGAGTGAGGTTTGTGCCAGTAATGCAAGACCTGGCAGTGCTGCCATTTAGGGGAAGCACATGAACAATGTTCTGCATCCCCTGTCCAGCTTTTTTTTGTTGTGTACATGTTACTCAGTTCATCCTTGCAGACTGGATCAGAAACAGCAATGATCAGCAGAGTTCATCCAACCCACTGCTAGATAGCACAGCTGGTTTGTTCAAGCCGGAAAGAAGGTTCACACCTCTCCACAGATGTTGATCAGCTTGCAAGATTTCTCAGACACTACAGACTTCCAATTTGGAGCATGAAAACTGTTTGCAAATGCCAGAAGAAATAGGATACTACCAGCCCAAAGAGAGACATCATGTAACCACAGCCTGGAGGTCAGGTGTAGCAAATGCCTTGCAGGTCTGCTTTCCCAGGATGTCTGTTGGCCTGGCAGCGGGAGGGAAATACCTTGCATCCTGGGAACCTGCTGATTACCAGGAGAGAGTTAAAGCCCAGAAAACTCATCAGCATGTGAGCAGCATCCCACAGCCAGCTGTACTCGGGCTGATGGGTTGTAGGCCCATCCCTGACATTACCTTCTGAACACTAGCAAAGAGGGCTAGGAGCACAGTAGTAAGTTTTCCAACACTCATGACAGTCAGCCAGGACAGACAGGTCAATATCTGCTCACTATTGGAGCGTTCTACAGGTTTTTTACTGTCACAGAGCTGCTTTCCTGTTGTAGCTGCACAGAAATGCAAAGGGGCTCAGCTCAGATCCCCTCTGTTGCAAATGCCTGAGGAAGGAGCTGGAGGGGGGAGGCTCAGACCTGAGGCTCCAGTATAAAGTAAAATAACTCTTCAAGCAATGATCTTGGCTGATGTAAACGGATGTAAGTCCATGGCTGATCATTGCTGTTGCCAGTTGGATTTATTTTCTCTGGCAGCACTGATTTATTTTGCCTTGCTGAGTAGAATAGAAAGGAAAAGGCAAAGAGAGAAAAGCAACAAGATAGTCTGCCTGAGGACAGACGCAGCCTATATGTCTATCTTTAGTGCCGTTTGTCACAAAACACCTCAGCTTCATCCTACTGCAGTTTTACAGTGTGGTGAGGCAAAAATGACATCTTTGTGCAAGGGATGAAAGTATGTGGGGTGTACAGGCATGGATACTACCTGCAGCATGATTCCTCAAGCTGAGGTAATTTTAAGAGGAAATCATTTCAAAAAAATATTTCTACTGATGCACCAAAAAAAAAGCACAATAAGCTGAAACTTCCACATGAAATCACATCTGCCAAAAACCTTTGTAGCCCTAAAGGAAACTCTTGCATGCTGAAGCATAGCTATGACTTGGGGTGAGTTGATGGAACAACATTTTAACAATTCCATGTGGCAGAGGGGCACTTCATAAAAAACTTCCTGAGAAAAGTCATGGGTTGATCCCAAAATTATCTCTGGCTGTGATTGCACTGTGGATTTTGGTCAATATTTATTACCAGAAAAAAAACATGGGCACATTGCAGGCAGGTCTTGGGGCTTCATGCTCCCATCTCTCTTGGACTGTAAATAGTCATGCTGTCGACAGCTTTAGCTGCCATTATCAGCCACCTGGAAACTGGCCCTTTATTTTGTGCTGCAAATGGTGATGGAGAGTCATTTTCTCTTGACACTTGGCCACAGGCAAGATCACTTTAGGCAGCCAGAAGCCAGGCTGCATCAAACAGCCCAATTTTGGTTTGCAGGAAAGCCTCTGCAGCACTGGATGGGCTGTATGTGGACAAGGAGGCAGCCTGCCCTTTACTGCATTGGCACATCTTTGCAAACCACTCAGATATATTTCTTCCATGCATTACAGTTTGCTTGTGTGCGATGGCTACAGAAATATTTGTAGGTGGTGCAATTTTCTAATGGTGCCACCATCATAATGTTGGTGCCTTCAGATGGCTTAGTACAGAAATGGAGTATTAGCATTATGTGTCGAAGCATAGTTGGGGTTTTTCTGATTTGTAAGAGAGGAAATACCTTCACCTCCTTGTGGTTTTTCTTCCCAGGATTTCTTCCTGTAAAGTAATGAGCATGCCTAAAATTCACTGCAGTGAGTAACTTAACAAATGGTTTCACTTAAAAAGAGAAACAGAAGCATACTTATTTTGGAGAGGAGTTGGTAAAGTTGCTATTTTCCAGAAGTCTTGAAATTCCCTGTTTCCCTCGCCTCCCTCCAAAGGTCCAAGTAAAGGCAAAGCATTTAGGATAACTTTCTGGCCCTGAGAAGCTTAAAAAAAAGGATAGCTGGAAAGATCTAGTTAGATATAGTCAGAATTTTGTCTTAACAACGTGGAGAAAATTGCAGCTCCAGAAACATGGTGGTGATCTGCTGTGGTTTCAGAGTTTCAGTTGAATAAAAATACTGAGGTTTGGGCAAATTACAGATCACGTGGTGTTTGATAATGACAAACAGCATGAACAGGTTGTCGCCTGGCCTTCAGAGGTTAGTCCTTGAATGTGTCCAGCGTGGTCTCAAAGCTACCAATTCGTCTGCTGAAAGGTTCTAGAAGTGCTCAGAAATGCAATGGGACTTCAGAGCACTCACTTCTGCTGTCTCTAACTGTGAGCTTGATCTGGGATTGACAGTCTGAGAGATACATTGTGTTTTCTGCCAGGAGCTGCCTACTCTTCTCCTGGGTTTGCCATTTGTCTCTGACTTTTAATTTTTTTTCTTATTTCTTCTTCCTGTGTTACAATGTTTATTCCAAATTTTAAGACTATTTCAGATCATCTAAAAGTTTAACATCTTAAAATTCTGGAGAGAATATACTTTCTAACTTTATGTAAAGCCAAATGCATATGTATACCTATATTTAGGTATTTAATTTGGGGTATTTTAAGAAGAAATAAAGCACTATTCATGTAAAATATCTCTCTAAAAAGAGCTTCATCTCTTCTTAGTGCTTCAGAATGTCTGAAAAAGCAGTCCCTGTGGTTAATGGCTGATGTAAAACGATAATCAGATTTTTGCCAAGTTGTCTCAACTTTTTGCCTTCAAAAGGTTAGGACCAAGCTCAAGGGGAGGTTCAGTAGCTGTGTGCGGTATTCACCACAGAAGGCATTTTGAAGGTGTATGTTTGTTCATGTCAACACACAGGTCTGTGCAGGAGCCCCAGTGACTGTCCAGGAAAATATCTTGTGTGGGATTACAAAGCAGGTGTGCCCAAGGTTACCTCGCTCCCCTGTGCAAAGCAACAGTGAAGACGCTGCTGTCCCACCGTCTCAGCAGAGGAAAGGCTAAAAGTCTTGATGGACCTTTGTTTTCCTCTTGCTTGCAGGGATTTGAGGAGCAGCAGTAGCTGGGGTGATGGCGCCACGTGAGTGACAGTGCCACCCCCCTGCCACACTGGTCCCCATTCTCCCACCCATGGGTAACCCACCCTGGGGAGATTGCTCAAATGAAAGGTGCAGGACAGTGCTGAAAAAAAAAAAAAAGTATATATATTCTCCAATTCTGTGTTTGTGCTCCCACAAGGATCTCCCCTTCCCTCCTGCAGCTCAGGCTGTAGTTCTGCCTGCAAATGACAGCAGGAGTGGGGGGAAGAAATAAAAGTTGAAAGCTGACTCTGGTTTCCTTAGAGTAGCTTGCATAGCTCCTGTGCATTTATTTCAATACATCACTTGAGCACTGTTTTCTACTTCTTTCAACTTCCCTCTCCTCTTCCTCATTCTGTTCTCCTAGATGTTCACAGATGTGCTTCCTCTTCCATAGGTATGGGAGGAGTTCAGATATGATTTATTCCCTGTAAAGCACTACCTGGCACTAGAGGAGAATGGGACCTTTGTTTATTTTGAACTTGGGCTACTCATGTTATAGAAATCCTGCCGTAGCACCACATTAGTTCAGGTAGGTGGAGGTCGTGGTGGCCAGCGAGCTCCCAGGCTCCTTCAACTGATGTATCAGCTTCAGATTCCCACTCACTCTATGTGTATTGGTCCTAATCACCACCTCTTTCAACACTTCCTTTTGCCTTACTTCACAGCATTTCACCTGCTCTGTGGTCTAATTAAGGCGCTGAGATACACCCTTGCACCTTAATCTGCCTTGCTAATTCCAGAGGGTCTGGTATGTCCTCAGGGCATGGAGTTAGCAGATCAGTTAATTCATGCACAGTCCTATTCTGGTGTCACTTCGTTCCTCTGTCCTGGTGGGCAGTGGGGTGGCCAGGGCCTGAGGTCCCTTAGCACAGCTATGTTGCACGTACGAGTCCCCTCCAGCAGTGGTGCCCCTCTCAGGCTCATCTCTGCATTGGCAACTCATATCCCCATGTTTCATCAAGGTGTAAGAAAGCGTTTGGACAGGTGAAAATCAATGCCTTTCGTACACTCTTTTTGTAAAACCTGTGGCCCACCCTCTCAGCAATGAAGTTTGCTGTGTATGGACAATGCTTGAGTGACTTGTCCAGGGACACGAGCATCTCTCTCCTTAATGGGTGTTCTCAGTGGATGGTTGAGGTTAGAAGGGACATCTGGATATTACCTGGTTCCACCATTCCCTGGTCAAGCAGGGCCACCTAGAGCCAGTTGCTGAGGACTGTGGCTTTTGCCTATCTCCAAGGACAGAGATTCCACCACCTCTCTGCATGGTACTTCGGACTCCTATCAGTGTTATTCTTCCAAGGAAAAGGCCACGCTGGCATGGAAACTAAGTTTGGGCACACCAAGTGCCATGCATTTAAAACCACAAGATCTTTCTGCTGTTCAGCATAGTGCATTTTGGCTAAGTGTTTTTCCAAGGGATAAACCATGAAACATGTGGGAACAGTTACAGAGGTCCTTGTCTCTGACACTAACACTTGCAAGAAATCCAGCTAGGAACAGGGGGCAAGGGATATAAAGATGTGGAGGAAAAGAGACAGAGAGGAACTGGTGCAAAGTAATTGGAACATTACAGAGCAGCTTATGCCTGTATTCAGTTAAAGAAAACTAAAAGTGCATTAACCATGGCAAGATAGTTTGACAAACAACATTTCACAGATATATGCATGCAAAAGATGCAAGGTGACCTGCACCAGTGCTCACTCGCACAGTGAAAGGGTGTTTCTTGATCCTGAACCTCCTGTTCCAGTCTGTGCTTGTTGCCTCTTGCCATGTCACTGGGCACCACTGGAAAGAGTCAGGCTCCATCCTCCCTGCAGGTATTTGTGCACATGAATAATGCCCCCGAGTCTGCTCTTCACCAGGACGAGCAGTCCCAGCTTTCTCAGCCCTTATTTATAGATTTGATGCTCTAGGCCCTTCATCGTTTTGCTGCAGTCTCTCCAGTATGTCCATGTCTCTCTTTTACGAGGAGCCCAGAAAGGAAAGGTAAAGAAACCTGGATGGGAAACTGCCAAAATCACAAACCAACTGAGACAGCAGCTGCGACCTTTTCTCCTTTCAGTCCAGTGAAGGTGATTCAGCAGTGCAAGGTTTCGGGTTTAATCTCAACCCCCCTCTCCACTGAACCCCATTTCACTCTCAGTGCCCTTTCACCGTTCCATTTGCCGGTAAGCTTCAAGTTGTTGTTTCTGTGCCACTCTACGCTGAGCTGGTGTGAAATGAATCAGTGGAAGAAACCTATTGCTGAAGGCTTTCACTTGGCGGACACAGGTCTCTGCTTCTGTCAGAAAACCTGGAAGCTCTGGAAATTAAAGACAAGTTGAAAACCAGCACTGTAACGTAGCTACTGTAATTCTGAATCAATTAAACGCTGCCACATCCAAGTGTCAGCATTTGAGTCTTGTGCTCAGAGGTGTAATGGTTCTCCTTGGCAAAGGTGCTCATCCAAATCCCAAATGATGTAACACCCTTGCTTAGCGACACAGTCCTGGAGTAAGGAGCATCGTCCTGGGCAGAGCATGATGGGGGGCACCAGCAGTGTCCTGCAGCTGGAAACAGGGGCTGTGCCTTGGTCTTTCTTCCATAGTGGTGGGAATAAGAATGAAAAAGGAATGTAAATGCATGGTGTGTTTGGTTGTCCAAGACCCTGAAATACATCTGAAATGCAGGGTTTTTTGGGCTGAAGGAAGTCATGGCTTATTATGTGAAAGAAGTAGTTTGCCTTATGGTGTGTTGTACTGTCTCACACGCAGTGGGGAGCTCCGTTTGGGGATCAGGCCCTTCAAGTGCTCGGCACAAAGCAAAACCCCAGAACAAAAGGGTGTTTTGGGTGAAACACAGGTGTTTGCTTTCATCTGCACACTCTGCAGGTGCTGCTCAAATGCAGCCCCTCACTTTTGAGGAGCTCCTGCAAAATGTGCAGTTGAAACAAACATTATTTTTAGAATTAGCTGATGCAGCTGCAGTGACACAGCTACCAGCCTGCCTGCAAGTATAAACCACTTGTGCAAGTTTTCACAGCTTGGGACACACCTGCGCAGGTGTACCCAAGTTTGAACCTAAAGGGATTGGTTTCAATTCACTTTATTGCAATCAGTTATTCCCTTTGAAACATCCCCTGTCCTCCAGAACAGGGTTGTCACTACAGCAGCTGACCTATCTTACTGAAATGCATGCTGAATATCCTCCTCTTGCTAGATCCCATGCGCTCAGGCTTGGACGTGATCTGCTCAAGCTGGTTCTAACATACTTGAGAGTGGTTACAAAGCTGAATGCTCTGAATTCAGTGTAAACCAAGGTTTCAGCTCATTTTGATGCTTTGGGTTTAAGGAAGCTTTGTGTCAGTTCAGGAGTTTTGCACTGATTTAATTGTGTGATTTTTTTTTAAATTACACCTTTTTTTTTTTTTTCCTACATTTGGAGTGACTTGGAATAAAAGAAGGGTTTAGATCTTCTGCGATGAGAAACCAAACGGCAAACTGAAAATGCCACATCTGATATCTGGAAACTTGGAACACAC